>CM046864.1:16236975-16337812 GCA_025617745.1 Heliocidaris erythrogramma | reverse complement strand
TCCCTCAGAAAAAAAAAGTACAGAGGAGTTTGTTGTAACAAGATTTGCCTGTAGTTACATACATAATTATGTTTCTTTGACATATGTGAATTGCAGTGTATCATAGTCAGATTTGTATTGAATATTTTGATTCATAATCATAATATCAAAATTTAAATAGTTTCAGAAATTTTGTTAAAAAATATATTGGAATAAGAGAAATTCCCATTGTTTACAATCCTATATAAGGTTCCCTGAATTCAGATATTTAGATGAAAACTGCACATTGTCTTGATCGTGCAAAAATTGAGAAGAAAATAAAAAGTACATGCAGAGAATGAATTTTTTGCAAGATTGAAAACTAAACTAAATTATTTTTGCAGAAGTTGATTTCCAGAACTAAATTATCTTTCAGTGTATTGTACATTCTTATTATAATTTCATATTAAGTGAAATCTGGGAAATAGACCTGTTTACTAAGTGATTCAAATTTTATGCATACTTTTGAATCAAGGTTTTTCTTGACAACCTGAAAGCTTGCCAGAGGCTTGCCAGACATGGCAACAAGTAATGTATGAAAACTGGATTCCAAGTATTGTAGTTCATTCATTAAAAACAGGTTAATGGAATACCTCGTTACTAGGTCCCCAGGAAAGAAACATTCATAAATTTGAATCACTTAGTAAACAGGTCTATTGTCTTAAAATACCTGTATTATGTTCACCTCAAAATGTGAGTCATAAATATTACATGAATTTCATAATCATAGTATCGTTTATAAATGAGATATATTTCTTAAAAACTCTAAGAACTGTAATACTCTTATAAAAAAAAGATTTACAATAGGTTTTTATGCAGGGGCGGATCCAGGATTGAGTATAAGAGGGGGCACACAAATGAAGGCTTGTCAACTTTTGGAAAAGGTAGACCCGTATTTTTTGGGCCTCACCAGCTTCTCGAAAAGTCACTCAATATAGGGGGGGGGGGGGGTGTGTGGGGTTGTTGGCGACAAAAAAAAATTCGCTCAGTGGGGGGGGGGGGGGGGGGGGGTTATGGGGGTCCAGTTCCCCTCCATAATTCCTTGACAAGCAAAAAAAAAAAAGTCTTCATTCTAAAAGGTGGGAGAAAATGGTGGATCGTCTGTGGTCGAAATGCATAGTTTTCTTCCAAAAGGGGGGGGGGGGGGGGGGCATGGCCCGGAAGTGCCCCCTGGATCCGCCAATGTTTTATGTACATAGGTAGTCATATTATTTATTCCATGAATCAATGCATAACTTATTTAACCTTTAACTATTAATGGAAAATATATGTATATAAATGTTTTTAATCTATTTTATGTAACAGAAATATGATAAATATGTAATATTAAATTGCTGAAAATAAGTTACTCTATAACAACTTTACATTTATACTATACTTTGTATCGTAAAGGCCTCACATTGGTAGTCATGTTACTTTCTGGCAAGATGTGAATGAAGTCATGGTATTTTGTGTTTGGTGTTGATGTTGAGGCAATGTAAATATGCTTGATAAAGAATCTAATGGGGGATATCGCACTAACTTGCTAAAGAAATTGTTAATTTATGTTGATAATGATCTTGGGAGGCTATGATTGAAGATAGCAGCATGTTGGATTTGTTGATATATGATGCTTTCCTCTTGTGAGATAATGGTGTAAGATGGGGAGGGGCTTTGTGCAGATGTTTGTGGGTGTGCGCATGTAGTCATTACCAACCACTTTACTTTCCCATCCTATTGCATAAAAGATTCTCAATGAAAAAAGTCTTAAAATGTCACTGGCAAAATCAGGGGCTGATGCAGGGTTGACCAGTAGGGGTGGGGCCACGATTCTGACAAATCTCTTGTGACGAGGAACAAAAAAGGGTCCCCGCTATTTATAGAGCAGTGTTTCTTCCAAAATCTCTGACAAGCAAAAAAGGGGGTCCTCACTCCAATCACACCCCCTTGAAAATAAGAGGGTGCGTCGACTTTGTTAAAACAGTTTTCTATTGTCTTTTTCCAAAATGTTCAAATGGGGGGGGGGGCGCCCCCTCCCATAATTATATATATATATATATGATAGGCCTACCGTACTGCTGAAAAAAAATTGAATTCCTGAATCTACAATTTACAATAATCCTCAGAACAATAAAGCCCCAATCCTTGCAAATACATGAATCGACTTTAATATTTGTCTCTGAATTAAATTCAGAAATTGAGAATAACGTATGTCATATACGGTACATGTCAAGTACGATAAATTCAAAGAAAAATTTACATTTCACTTTTAGTTTTGTAGACATGTGTGATCTTTAATAAGACACCGTGTAGATGCCCAGAGTTTGCCATAAGCGTCTTATTCACACTATTACAAAATCCATGTCATTTTCGTCCTTAAATAGTTTTTGAAAAACAAATTTTCAAATAGAGCACACTTGAATATAAATGATTTGATTGCAGGCGAGTCGGACCCTCCAGATCCAGCTCGTACACTATCGCGGTCCGGTCTACGTCTCTGCAATAGACATGTTTACTACTAGTAAGTGATTCAAATTTATGGATGTTTCTTTTCTGGGAACCTAGTAATGAGGTATTCCATTAACCTGTTATTAAAGAATGAACTACAATATTTGAAATCCAGTTTGCATACATTACTTGTTGCTATGTGTGGCAAGCCTCTGGCAAGCTTTCAGGTTGTCAAGAACAACATTTGTTTCAAAAGTATGCATAAAATTTGAATCACTTTGTAAACAGGTCTATTAATACTCCAGGCTACTACATATTTGTTGAATGAAGTAACATGGGTATAGGCTGGGCTGTGCGCGCGGACAACGGCGCGTCGATCGATATGGCGCATGATCTACGCTTGTTATTATACTAGTATACTCGGTCGAGAGACAAGCACAGGAAGGATTATGCAAAATACGCCCTGCGCCCTGCCTGCAATACACTTCCTTGTTTATTAAAAAAAACGACAATAAATTGTAAAGGAAAACTCGGTATGTACTGGTTGGATCAATCTTACTGAGCATGCTCAGTGCAGTGCAAAAAAGGGGAAATCCCTACCTCCGGTTGCAACCGGTGTTTCAAACCGTGGTTTCAACAGTGGGTCTGCTTGAAACCGTGGATTTTTGAGTCCACTGTTTGTGAATCACAGACTCGGTGAATCCGCGGTTTCGGGTGAAACCGTGGTTTCAAAAATCCATGGATTCTTGAAACCACGGTTTCAAATGAAACCACCTTGTGAATTCGGGCCATTGTGTTTTCTACACACAGGATGCTACCGTCAACTAGCAAGGATGTACTACCCACCCCCCACTTGAGTAATGTTATAGGATTTGAAGGTTTGCATGGTGAAGTTGTAATTCAGAAAAAGGTTTGCGGTACAACCATGTGAGTTGGAATAACTCCAGGTTCCGGTCAGAATGCTCTGGCATTGAGTAATGTTATTTACCAATTTCAGTGCCGGTGAGATGCCAGGTACGTGGGCCGTACTACTCAGCGGTTGGCTGATCGCATTAAAGAACATGTCCCCTCGACTATTCGCAACCGTACAACCAATCAGCGCACGCAGCCCGTCCGTACCTGCAAATCTGAAATGCACGCTAACAGACCAAAGATAGCCAAATGCGATTCAGCGATTGGTCTCCACTTGCTGAACAATCCAGCTTGCGCACAAAGTTATGCCGACGATCAATTCTCAATTATGTCCCGGGCCAGAAGCTCAGCGCATTTACGCTTTCTGGAAGCCGCCTACATTCAATCGCACGAACCCCTTCTTTGTAGACAAAAGGAGTTCGTCCAAGCTCTGCGATTGTTCTGAAATTACGGCGTCTGGGTTGCGTCCGGGTTCATCGAGTATAATATAACGTGAAGAAGGTTTACGGTTCACTATGTGTGTTGGTAGGAGGAAAGGGAAAAAGGAAATTAGAAATGGATAGACGAGAAGGGATGACAAGAGAGAAAAGAAGAAATATTCTTTCGTGACAATGGGTGAAGTCCTGAAAAGGACTGTAAACCAATAGGAAGGTACTGTATACTGGTTCACCAGGTTTATGGATAGGTGAAGGGGTGATGGATGATCTGTAAACCAGATATGATGAGATGAGAAGACTTGGTTGATGATCGATGGATGAGTAGCGATGGATTGAGTAGCGAAGGTTTGAGTAGATGAGGCTTGAGTAGGAGGTTACTCGACGTTTCGGACAGGTTGACCGTCCATCATCAGGAGTGGTGAACCAGTAAACTATGCACCAGTAAACTATGCACAAAAAATAGTCTCTGGGCGCCCCGAGACTCTTTACGAGTTTGGTGTAACAGGGATCAAAAAATTTGGGTCATCTTTTTTGGAAACCAGTCTCGGGTAAGTATTTCGGTAACAGGTGTCCAGCCCCGCTTTCACATAGGGGTAAAATTCTGTAAAGCTGATTAGTTTAAAGAGCTTTAAACTAATCAGCTTTACATACGATGTCATTCACACACCAAAAAAAAAATTCGGTGCGATCGTTCGAGATTCACTGCTGATTAAATGCGCAGTAGGACCATTGCCCATAATAATAGCAGGTCACGTCAATCAAAATGCGCGCCCGGTCTTAGCTCCGCCCAGTTAGAGACGTATATCCGTTCATACACAAAATTTCTTGCCTCCTCCATACGAACTTCGTATCTGCGGCTGTTCTGATCGCGAGATAGCGAGTTCGTGTCTGTACGAACATCGTATAGTTCGATGTTCACATAGAGAAAATTTGGTCTATAGGGCTGATTAATTAATCAATTTAAACTAATAAGCTTTCCATACGATGAATTTTACCCTCGTCTGAAAAGGTTGATAGTCGTACGTTCTCATGGGGCATGGTGTTACCATTGTTTAATATAAAAAATGGTATAAATGTGGTATTGATTATTGTATTAATATTGCTTAATCGGAAGTATTATTGTGCTATGAACATAACTAACATAGCATGTTAGGGAAAGAGTGTGAGGATGTGTCTGTGTATGTATGGGATGAGAAGGATAAGGTGAAATGCAATGAAGAACACGGCTTAAACCCTCTTCATCTTGAGTCTCTATAAAGACTTGATTCTAAATTAAAGCCCGCCTACAGCTAAGAGGCCGCTTGTTTCTATTTCAGAAACATGCCGGTAACATGGAACATGGTAACAATGAAGGAATGGAGTGGCAATCTATACAAACAAATAATAAGTTTGGGCTGGACTGAACGTGGTCGTGTGGTGGAGCGATTTTTTTGGTTTACTGTATGTTGTTGGAGCGGTGTACTTATAAGTGACAAAAATTGTAATGCTTCTCGGGGGGGGGGGGGGGGGTGAGGAGAAATTGCGAGAGAGAGAGACGGGGGGGGGGAGTGATGGGTGTTGGTTGTGAAAGGCAATTTGTGTTTTTATGTGAATCGCCCTGCCGTTCGGCTTTGTTTATTCCGGCCAAGGCTGCGCGTTGTTGACCTTTTATTGTAGGTTTTTGATGTCAGTGATGGGATTTGATGGGATTTTCTGGTTGTTTGTAAACTAAGGTCTGTATCACTGGCCATCCTTTTCTGACTCGGAACTTCGTTTTTGATCAATTCACTATCTTGCTGTTATTCTACCTAATTGATTTTGTATTCCAATCATGTAAAAATTGTTTGTATACATTGTGATCCTTGATGATTCGTCATTAAAAACATAATTATAAAAAAAAAATACAAAATAATAATAATAAGTTCATATGAGCGCACATAAAACATCTGCGTGACAACTTCAGGCGCGGCTGCGGCCGTCTCGATCTACCAACTACGTTGGCGTAATCGACGCTAGTGAGAAAAATCACCTCGTGATAAGCCAGACTTTAAAGTACGCCTTTAGGCAAAATTACATGTAGACGAAGCCCCCCAAAATTGACCTCTTTCTATCTACTTTGTTTTCCATAGAAGATAATTTTAACCAACCATAGATCGAGAATCAGCCACCTCTCCACCAAATCAATCAACCCAACCCCCCCCCCCCTTTTTTTTTTGGGGGGGGGGGGGATTTTAGGGAAATTAAAGTTGGAGGAATGATGCACACGATAATCTTCGATAGAGGATGTTTGTGTCGAATTTGTTGTGGTCCACAGGAAAAATCGCCGGACTGTGCACCACAAGGCACGGGGTTCGAATCCCTGCCACAGCACTAAGGTTCTTTGGCAAGACATTAATCTTCATTTGCCACACTCGAAAGTGGTGTGGTAAATGGGTACCTGGCAGGAATTAATTCCTTGAAATGCTAGAGGGCTTAAGAGCAGCTATGATAAAGCCAGGGTAATCATTGTGGAGCGCCAGGAGTGTCAAGTCCGAAGGATATGTGCGCTGTACAAGAAGCCATTGTCATAAGTAGTATTATGTTTTTGTTTCATAGTGAGATCGAGGGTTGGATGATATATTCGCTGTCTGGGTGGTCAACACTGTCTCCGACCCCAAAACATTGATCCCAGCGAACGTGGCGTCGCTATAGACCATTTTTAAGTGGGGTGTCGGTCTGTCGGACCAATTAGACCTATTCATTATAATCAAAATTTTTCTCCTCTCATTTGCTTAATACTTTAATTTAGGAGGAAATTGAACTTAGCTACAGCTGCTAATATTTTAATGGGACATACATAAACTCAAGAGTTATCAGAGCAAAATTTGATAAGACAAGTCTATAGTAAACATATCCTATAAACATCACAGATCTGTTTTCCTAAGTTATTACAATGAATCCGAACTTCTTAAGAAAGCGAAAAATACACGCGCATGAATATTAGTTCCCCCCCCCCCCCCTAGTAATTGAAAGAGGCCTTGAAGAAGAACATATACAGCTGTTCCAATTTTCTATATTAGATTTAGTGTTGCTTCCACTTGATATCTCTTACTTAACTTGCAAAGATGCATTTTTATGTGTGTGGTATGCATATTATTCCTTCAAGCGAGGGCTTTTTATTTGGGCTTTTTCCGAAAGGGTGGGTAGCGTCGCATCGCGTCGGTTTGACGCGAACGCCACCATTCTTCCAAAGCCACCCCCCCCCCCCCGGTTTTGCGGAAAGGTTGCGTTGACTTTTTCTAAATACATGTACCGTATTGGTATTATTATTATTATCAGGGGCGAAAAGTTACACAGTTAAGGATGCAATGTTTTAAACTGTGTACTTTAAGGTATGCCAGTTTGGTTTAAAAAAAAGGGGGGGGGGGCGGCCATTTCGCCCCAATCCATCCCTGGATCCGCCCCTGATTATTATCATTAACCAGGGGTGAATCCAGGATTTTGTAAAGGGCGGGGGGGGGGCACATAAATGCAGGGCTATCAACTTTAGAGGGAGATCCGTATTTTAAATCGCTCATTGGAGTGGGGGGATCTCTGACATGCAGCAAAAAAAACCCCCAAACATACAAACAAAAAGGGTTATCAGTTCTAAAAGGGGCGGCACAATTCATACTTTTCTTTCAAAGGGGGGGGGGGGGGGGGGGTTTCACGGGCCGGGATCCGTAAATCCGTCACTGTCATCAATATTTTAAATTAAAGTCCAAACGCAACCTGTCGGCAACGGGGTGGGGAGGGGGGGGGGGGGCTTTGGACGAATGGTTGCCGTTCCAGTTAACGCGACGCAACCCGACACTATCTGACGCTCCCAACGTACCCTTTCGGCAAAACCAGGGGGCTTTGGACGAATGGTGGTGTTCACGACAATGCGACGCGACGCTACCCACCCTTTCGGAACAAGCCTTTTATTTGAGGTCTATTATTTAATTTTAGAACTTCTAGTCAAGTTCTGAATTGGTTATTTATCGTTGAAGAACAGAGCACACCCTTCGAAACGCATTAAAACTGATATATTATTTTTCATTGAAGGATTCTAGCAGAAATACTCTTCCGCTTCCAAGCCCTCCTACCTCTATCCTTTTTTCCACTGCGTCCTTGGTTTAAATATTATTTTATCCCCAGTATAAACACCGATAATAAAAGCAAAACAAATCCCAAGCAATTCTTGTATCTTGATTCGATTTTGTGGTCGTTACATATTTATTAATTTCACCAAAAGATTACCCAAACTAAGGGATTGATTATTCTTATAGTGTTCTGATTAAGCCTAAACAAATCTCATTAATTATTGGTATATTTAATAGGCTTGAAACTAATGTCAAAATGTCCCATTATTCTAGAACGAAATTGCCCTTTGATGAGGTTTTGAAAGGGCTTAATCCATCTTAATTTTGATGATTTTTTTTAAAATGATTGTTCTTTCAAGCTATTATGCGTAATTGAACCTCTCGGTAATATAATTCAGTAGCCTGTCTGCAAATGGTTTTAGGTTTATTTAATTTGCCATTCTCCTACTTCACGTGTCTTGTCTACTATATCTCTCAGCTACACCACATTTTTCATCTTTCCTTTTTTGAAATTTCATTTCATGTTCATGTTTATTTCATTTAATCTGATGCCCTTGACCTATTTTGTTCCTTTCTTTAATTTATTACGTAACGTGTACTTTTATTCATGCAAATTAAGGTCTACCCGAAAGTATTTTTTTCCAAAGATTAAATGAAGGCTACTAGATGGTGTTATCAAGAGCTTTTAAACACTTTAAACACTTTAAATGAGATCAATGTTTACATCATTAATATCTTTTGAGTTTGAAGACTTTGGTTGTGTCTTTGTTAAACGATATAATTTCCCCATTGCATTATACTCCGTGTAAGAGCTAAAAAGGAAAAATAAATCTTTGTCTGGATATAAAACATTGCGGATTTCAGAGGAAATAAAAGAAAAATCTGAAAAATGGCGTGGATACCAGTCAACGAACGGGTTCAATTAATCTTAACTGTTTTGGTCTGCCTGAACAATACATATTTGTCATGTGCAACAAGTTTAGATCATGGCCTCAAGAGTAAAACTATTTTACACGTAGCAGGTGAGCTAACGTCCTTGATATGTGATGTGAATGACGACAACAACAATGAAATCATTTGGATGTATTATTTGGATCCTGAAGATAAAAGTTACATCAGCAAAGGCACCTCCATCATTCCTCCAGTAGACAGTGAATCGAGCATCCGACACTATCGGCTGATTGTTGACCAAGTCAAACAGACATATGAGCTAAAACTTACGATTTCTGGAACGTATGAATGTGGCTTTGAAAATAACCTTGACAAATCGTATGTACCCCTGGGATCTGCTGTAGTGAAGTTGATAGCCATACCAAAAACAATTGGATACTGTATTGCAGTTATATATGCCGTCATCACTATTGTACTAATGGTAAAATTATTTAAATTGCGAAGATCTTGTCCCTGCAGTAAAACCATTCTAGGATGTAACCTCACAAACAACCCCACTAAAAAAGAAGGGGTTTATGAAAATGTCTTCTCCCTTGGAGCTTTTAAAAATAGCCAGAGAGATGTCACAGTTACTGCAGCCCTAGAAGGGATTATATATCCCAATATTCACGATACAGAGAGAAGAATTGGTCCGGAAGTCCGCAATCTTGAGAGAAGAGTTGATCCGGATGTCCGCAACACAGAGAGAAGAGTTGGTCTGGATGTCCGCGATACTGAGGGAAGAGTTGGTCTGGAGGTCCACAATACGGAGAGAAGAGTTAATGCAGATGTCCGCAATATTGAGAGAAGAGCTATTCCGGATGTCCGCAATAAAGAGAGAAGAGCTGTTCAGGATGTCCGCAATACTGAGAGAAGACTTGGTCCGGATGCCTGCATTAATGAGAGAAGAGTTGGTGTGGATGTCCGAAATACTGAAAGAAGAGTTGGAACAGATGTACGCAATACTGAGAGAAGAGTTCTTCCAGATGTCCGCAATACAGGGAGAAAAGTTAATCCGGATGTCCGCAATATTGAGAGGAGAGTTGGTTCAAATGTCCGAAATACTGAGAGGAGTGTTAATCCCAATGTCCACAATACTGGGAGAAGAGTTGGTCGAGATGTCCGCCATACTAAGAGAACAGTTGATCCGAATGTCCGGAGTACTGAGAGAAGAGTTGATCCAGGTGTGCGAAAGTCTGAGATAAGAGTTGATCCGAATGTCCGCAATACTGAGAGAAAGGTAGGTTCGGATGTCCGCCATACTAAGAGAAGAGTTGGTCCGGATGTCCGTAATAATGAGAGCAGAGTCTATCCGGGTATCCGCGATACTGAGTGCCGAGTTGGTCGGGATGTCCGCAATAAGGATAGCAGAGCCCGTTACGAAGGGGAGAATCCTTTGAGCGTCCGCGATAACTTGAGCAGGACTGAACTTGCGTTGGATCGAGTACCGTCTAGTATAACTAACCAGCAAGTTTCTGTTCCTGGAAGAGAAAATCATCAAATTTTCAATCCTGCCAGCACAGATCACGATTACGAACTGGAGATACCTACTGTAGTGAGCACAAGTTCTGATTCGATTGAAATATATAGTGACAAAATATATAAATCCACTTCTAGAATACAGTCAGTTGAGGCTGATATATCTTGTAGACGTAAAGAGCGTCCATCCTCGGAAAAAAAATGGTCCATATCTACGAAACGATTCCCGTTGCGTTTTAAAACCCTATGGATCCTATCAAATATAAATTCATGTCCACTGGCTGCACGGCTCCTTTCGAAAAAAGAAAAAATCTAATGCAACACTTCATTCTTATGGTCAAATGAACAAGGGCATTACAGATCACAAAGGGGTGAAGCCACGTGCATTTAACTGTATTGATTTAGAAAATGTTCAAACTTTCCATAGGGCTATCTATGAGAACATCCCTCAAAAGTGTGTCTCCCTTAATTCCAAATAAAATGATTTCAATTTTCTTTTGGGAATTTAGTAGTGAACGTGTTACATAAGAATATTCTGAACTGAATGGTACTCCTGAAAGAAACAGACCAGTTGATAATTGTCTGATTGATCCTTCTAAGCTAGACACAGACACATGCATTTTCGACCCCATGTTGAATGTTTCCATTTTTAAAGGAATAGTATATATTAGCCATTCTCGTATGATCTATAATAATACATTATAATAAATTATAAATAAATAATAAAAATATTATTATTTTACATCGGCGATGTCTCTAAGCGCTTTATAGATATATTATTACCCGGGTATTGGATTCTGGCTCGCCCCCACATAATGTACGCACATTCTCCACTCCCTGGGGAGTATTCCAGCAATGGGCTGTGGCGCTCACATTACTAAGCAAACGACATTAAAAGGAAAATTACCCCCTATGACAAGTTTACTTATATTGGAAGGTGTAATATATTCCTACTTATTGTCCTAAATCATTTTCTAATAAGATATCAGAAAAGGGTGTAAATAACACCCGGTATCGTCTCCTACTCATTTACATGGGGGCTGCCATTTTCTTGCTGATTTGGAGTTGTATATGAACCATTGAGAAATGTTCCAGTCAGGAAGATATTTTAAATCCAAGACCTAAATTTATTTTCTTCATTACCTAAAATCCCATATGTGACGGAAAATATAAAGTGGGTGTTTACATGTATTATAAAAATTAAATCTTTATAATGATACTTTTAAATTGTCTGGTTTTGCTTAACAAAACAATTGTTCGGGGGAGTCGTTTTTAGCTCGGAGGGAATCACGACCCGGGATGCTGAAAACATTCGCAAGAAATTTCAAACATTTTTGATATTCCCTCCGGGACTTTTCCATTTTTTCGGCATTCGCAGCGGCATCCTTCACGAATAGTTTGCGTGCCCGTGAAAAGCTACCTTTCCAGAGGCATAGCCAGAGTATGGTATTAATTATGGTATTAATGTTGCTTACTATTGAAAGATGGTATAAGTATGGTATTGATATTGCTTAATATTGAAAGATGGCATAAGTATGGTATTAATTATGGTATTATCATTGCTTAATTTTGAAAGATGGTTAAGTATGGTATTAATTATAGTATTAATATTGCTTAATATTGAAAGATGGTATAAGTGTGGTATTCATTATTTTATTAATTATGATATTGATATTGCTTAATATTGAAAGATAGTACATGTATAAGTTTGGTATTAATTGTAGTATTAGTTAGGGTATTAATATTTCGTAATATTGACGTATAGCATAAGTATGGTATCAATCGCGGTATTAGGTATATGGTATTAACATTGCTTATTATTGAAAGATGGTAAAAGTATGGTATCAATTATGGTATTAATCGTGGCATCATTATTGCTTGGCAAGTCCAATATGTCCAAGGTCTTTGGAATTTGGTGTCCACTTGGTAATATCAACATGAATTAACATCAGTAGTATCATTATTTGGTAATTAATTGGTGTGATACAAACTCTATTACATGGCTTTCAAATTAACACAGTCATCAGATATACTAAAATATTAAATAATGATCAGTAACATAAGGGACAAAATAGCTTGTACTTGCCCTGTATGCCCTTTTTGTAGATGTACTTATACATCTATAACATGCACTGAGTGTGTGTGGGGAGGGAAGGGGTGGTGTAGGGGTGGATGATATTAGGGATCGAGAGAGTGTGAGGATGTGTTTGTGTGTGTATGGGATAAGAGAAAGACAGATGAACAGACAAGAGGATGGGGAGAAGGATATAACCACAACACTCCCTTTCCTACGTGGCTAAACTGAAATACAATTGAGGGGGGGGGGGTGGTTACTCGTTAAGGGGGCGGGTTGATTACTAATGGATTACACACAACAAATATCACATAATAAGAAAAAAAAAAGTCAAGCCTCATCATCTTGAGACTCTAAAGACTCTATTCTGATTCACAGTCCGCCTATGTACAGCTAAGAGGCCGCTTGTTTCTTTTTCAGAAACATGCTGGTAATATTTAAAGCACAGTCATTGTAACCACGTCAATGGAAATATTTAATTAATCATATCACATTTTGAAGAGGTCTTAACAAGATCAAGTCACGTGGAGACCTTCACCAAAGCACTTGAATGTAGATGCTCCTCCATAACAACTGTAGACCATATGGCGACTAAATATCTAACGCGTCTTTCATGTTGCTTGTTTGTCTACTTCTCGATTTGTAGCAAATATTGACCCTAATTGTTACCTATCATAAAGTGGAGTGAATCAAAATAGAAGGCCAGCGGATGTTAGATAGTGCTCAAAGACATATCATGAAATAAAAGAGGCCTCTTCTATTCTTAAAACAATTGTTACAAAATTAAAAGGATTGGAAATACTACAAGTGCGTTACCGATGAATATAAGTTGAATTTCGTCTGGAATAAGATCAAGCGTAAAAATGTATGATAAAATAGTTACATAGCTTCCCCTTGCGTTCATTTTACTGGGAAAAAATCTGAAAGCTTGACAACTTTCTCCTTTTTTGGTTCTTTTTCCTTGTCAGAGATTTTTCGGATTGTGCCCCATTTAAGAAAGTCCTGGTTTAGCCACTGATATTCATGCCTCATGGGAATATCACGCACTACAAATTGCAAAATATAATCATTGTCCCTTTCAATCTATAATCATTGTCCCAGATCATTTTTTTTTAAATAATTATTCCCAACAGGTGCTCGAGGGACTTCGCAACCCCTTTGATGCCACGTCTACAATGATCACATTCACGTACATGATTGGACAACGTTGTCATGTGACTGATCACATGGTAATGCTCTTCATCGCTTCCCTGGTACTCAAGAAGAAGAAGAACGGAGCGTTGTGATTGGATGCGAATAACTACCGTGTAACGACCTTTTTCGTAAAGCTGTATCCAATCTTATGTGCTAAATAGTAGGAAATTAGTATAGTGGGTGAGTTCCGTCCCATATAGGTCCACCTACCCTCAAGCAGATTGTGCGTCGCTCATCACTTCAAGCCGAATCTGTTATCAAAGAAGGAAATGTAAAAGAGGCTATGACATTTTATCTTCTTTACGTGGTTCTAATGGCCTATTGGGCCACAGGACATTCTACTTCTACTGGTGAGTCACATTATTTTTTGTGTTTGATAAATGGACTATGTTAGTCGAAAAACAGTCAAAAGGGTAAAGGTTTCCGTGATTGTCTGATCTTTGGTGCATCAAAAACTGCAAATAGTTTGCATTAATTTGAATGAGTGTTTTAAGTCTATTGAAAAGAAATCTTATGCCACAATCATGCTAGTTGAAAGAGGATCCTATGTTCGCATTGTGACGTAATCTTATTTTGAACTAGGTGAGAAATCATCAAAATATTTTAGTTTTCAAGTAAAAAAAAAGCTATCAAAATTAAATATAAAAAAGATCTAGTAACTATCTAATATTTCCCCTTTCCAGTAAATCGTCTGTAAACTCACGTCAGGAAAGTTTGGACGGGAATGACTTTTCAGTTGTTGGGCGATGCGATCCGACACTGAAGTTTGAGATCGAAATATTCCGTTATTCTATGGACGATGACTTTAGTCATGTCAATACAGTTGCGCTCATTAGTAATCCAAAAATTGGCCATTTGTTTTGCAGTAAATTTAAACTAAATAAAGTTAATGACGATGGTGATTCACAACATTTGTATGGCGCCTTATTTCTGTTAAGTTATATTGTTATATAGAATATATATTGAAGATATATTGAGCTATATTTAAAGTGGCATTAAACTAGTAAAACTTGAACAGTGCCATCTTACAGTTATTGCTAAATATAAGATTATAGTTTGGAAGTTGATTGCACTACATTTTGAATTTTGACAAACAGCTTGTTTAGTTAATAGGCACATTT
Organism: Heliocidaris erythrogramma; assembly: GCA_025617745.1. Lineage (NCBI taxonomy): Eukaryota > Metazoa > Echinodermata > Echinoidea > Camarodonta > Echinometridae > Heliocidaris > Heliocidaris erythrogramma. The sequence continues at coordinate 16,323,138 of CM046864.1, read as the reverse complement.
GATGTTTCAAACTATTATATGCAATTATATTGCAATGTGGAAAATTGCCTGCAGGTACATTCTAAGCTTCTCTAAACTAGAATGGGGCATGATGAGAAAAGGAGAGGCACATACACTTTCAAATCCTGTTAAAAGATGGCGCTATTTAGGAGTTTCTGTTAGTGTCCCTGTATTAGAGAGTTACGACAACTGGGGATTTGAACGCCATTTTGTTTCCACTATTACGTAACATTTCTATTCAATTCCGATGAGCACCTGGGTGTTCTCAATAGAAAGAATTCGAACGCCATTTTGTTTCCAAAAAGTGGGACGTCCATGTCGCTTCTGTTACTGTCACTTCAAAGTGAGAAATCATGTACCGAAAATCAAATTTCTAAACAAGATAATATAATGCTTGGTTTGGGATACAGTACTTTAATATGTAAGCAATCAACATACGAAACGGAGAATTATCATGAAGAAAAAAGTATTTGATTAATAGAATAATAGTATCCTTCCAATCTTAAAGGGAAATTAACCTCAGCGTATGAATTAGCTTATTTTGAATGGTGTAGTATATGCCTCTTATTTGATACATGCAATTTCATGTAAAAACACAGGATATAGATATAAATCACTATTTTCCAGCCAAGTTATCGTCTGCTAGCAATAATAAGGGGCTGCCATTACTTTATGTGTACACGAACATATTTTTCATCCCAAGTAAAATTTCCTTCATCGTTAACTTGTAATTGATTTTTAGAGGACAAATATATATTAGATAAAGTCACATATTCTGAAATGTAAGTTTAGTTTTATATATTTTTTAAAAGGTCTTAATTTGTTCATAAAAAATATACTTCATAAAAAATATACGTCAAGGACGGAGAATTGACGTCAAGGACGGAGACAATCGTAACAATACCAAAACAAAGCGAGGAATCTGCTTTACAGGATGGCTATTAGAACTCATGGGTCGTCAATTATCTAGGCCCATGGCCAATAACAATCGTAATACAATCAGAACAAAGCGACGTATCTGTTGTAAAGGTAGGCTATTATCAATGCATATGGTACCTAATGATCCGTGTCATGCACAAAATGGCAGCCTCCATGGAAAGACGTAGCAGACAATAGGTGCATCTAGAATATCACGTGGGTTAATTGTCCTTTAATAACCCTTGCTTGTGAAAGCTGTTTAAAATAAGCGGCGCAGAGGGGAGCAATTCCCCGCTAGGATAAAACAAGAGAGGAAAAGGGAGAAGGGAAAGACAAGATGGCCAGGGTGTGGGTTGTGGTGGTGGGGGTGGGGGTTCCCCTCGTCCATGACACGTACCAGTGCCCCTCAATGGCTGGACTCACGCTACAACTCTGATTTACATATATAAACTAATTTATTCATGATGTATTCTTATTATCCATTTCCTGATCACTTAGAAATTCGCTTGGTAGATGGTAGCAACGAAGCAAATGGGAGGGTCGAAATCCAACATGGCGGACAATGGGGCACCATCTGCGATGATGGATGGGGATTGAAACAAGCCAACGTTGTCTGCAGGATGCTGGGCTTCCCGGTGGCATCCCAGGCCTTACGCGGGGCTTATTTCGGAGAAGGAACAGGTGCCATCTTTCTAGATGATGTATTTTGTCTCGGAAATGAAGATGATATTGACACCTGTTATCATCGACCTGTTGGAGAACACAACTGTGCCCATTCGGAAGATGCAAGTGTTGTTTGCCATGTCCAAGGTAAATCTTTGTACTTTGATTAATTAAACAATTATGAAAGAGGGGATGCTTGCTTGACATATTGAAAGGGGCAGTTCGAACCATAGATATACAACAACTTTCCCAATATGAAAGTTCATGCTTATTAATATCTGGTGACCCCCCCCCCCCCCCCCCCCAATATCGTGCCAAGCATTGCCATGTCTTCTCTTTTCTGTTCAAGTTTTGTGTGAGGTCGTAGGATTATACAGAGTTTTATGTCGTACAACGTCCCAAAACTTGGACCGAAATGTTCACGTTTTTTCATATATTATATACACTAAAGGAAAAAAGAAACTTATAAAAGTTCAAGAGATCACCAAATTAAATTCTCTGCATGGAAATGTACCAAATTTGGATATAATGTTGATTCAATGCATGGCTTTAAATGACAGTCAATAACAAAAAGTTTTCTTCAATGCCACAAAAGAAATGTGCACTGAAGCAAAGGACTCTCTAATCCCCAAGTCACAAAGACAAACTGCAGCCTTGTACACCATATGCATGTCAATGAATGAAACAAAAGAATTTCAAAAGGGATTTGCAAGTTCATATCCAAACAGATTAATAGCCAGTATGTCCACCTCTAGCTTGCTTGCAAGCTGTACACCGTCTTCGCATGCTTCCGATCAGATTCGCAATGGTAGCCTGGGGAACATTGTTCCATTCCTCTTGCAGTGCTGCAATGAGCGTCTCCCTATTGATGGGTTGATTGTCACGCCTTGACACACGTCGACCAAGCTCTTCCCAGAGATGTTCAATTGGGGAAAGGTCTGGTGAACGGGCGCACCATGGCAGAACATCAATATCCTCTTGCTCGAGGGGTGCAAATCCCTTTTGAAATTCTTTTGTTTCATTCATTGACATGCATATGGTGTACAAGGCTGCAGTTTGTCTTTGTGACTTGGGGATTAGAGAGTCCTTTGCTTCAGTGCACATTTCTTTTGTGGCATTGAAGAAAACTTTTTGTTATTGACTGTCATTTAAAGCCATGCATTGAATCAACATTATATCCAAATTGGTACATTTCCATGCAGAGAATTTAATTTGGTGATCTCTTGAACTTTTATAAGTTTCTTTTTTCCTTTAGTGTATAAATTAGAAAACCACGCACTCGTTATGGCAAGTGAATTGCTTTTCGGGATACATTGGTTTGGATCTACTTCTGACTTGTTTGTCATCCAATGGATTGGTTGTTTAAATAGCTAAATATAAACAAGCTTAGGTTGATTTTTCGAAAGTCGATGCGAACAATGATGAGAACAGTACCTATCATGATCATGGCTCAGTAAAAACTAGATGATTGTAAAGAAAAAGAAGAAAAATAAGGAGGAGGAGAAGAAGAAGAAGAAGAAGAAGAAGAAAAAAAGAAAAAGAAAAAGAAAAAGAAGCAGAAGAAAGCTAATGTCGCAATGTTTGAAAAGGAATCAAGAGGTCGCATTTACAGTTTACATTTTACCACTGTTTGCAATTTCAGATCCAGATCCTTCCCATGTATATGCCAGACTAGTCGGTGGGTGGTCATCAAGAGAGGGAAGGTTGAGATTCTCTCCAACCAAGAATGGGGAACCGTGTGCGATGACGGATGGGATCTGAACGACGCCAATGTTGTCTGCAGAATGCTGGGCTACCAGGAGGCTTCGAGGACGCCAGGGACAGCCCGGTTCGGACAAGGCTCTGGTAGCATCCTGATGGATGATGTCCAGTGCTCAGGAGTCGAGGAAAATCTCGGTGACTGTCAACATGACCCGTTTGGAGAGAACAACTGTGATCATTCTCAAGATGCAGGAGTTACATGCATCGCTCCTGGTAAATACCTTATTTTGAGCAATTACCTTTTTTAAAACTTTACTTTATTCTTTCGAAATGTAGACGTTTTTATTCTCTATTATTCCATATTTTGTCAGGAATTGGCTTTTGTATAACTTCTAGAATGTATCTGTTTGTCTATGAACACATCATTAGCATGGTTATCAAAAGATTTATGTAACAGCTTGTAAAAATAGTAATTGGGAATATTTTGTAATACAATATTTGTATCATATATGGTACATAAATGACCCTTTCGTAATGTAGTTTTATACTGTGAATGGTCAAATAACCTATGAATGTTTTCTTGACGCCCCTCTCTTTCTGCCCCCACCCTCAGCTCCAAATCCTTCCTACTTTAACGTTCGTCTGGTCAATGGAAGCAACACGGCCGAAGGAAGGGTCGAGGTTCTTTATCTGGGTGAATGGGGAACCGTGTGCGATGATGACTGGAATCTCAGCGATGCTAACGTTGTCTGCAGAATGCTAGGATTCCAGTTAGGAGCTTCTGCGGCTCCAGGAAATGCTAGGTTTGGAGAAGGGTCTAAGGCCATCTTCCTGGACAATGTCGATTGTTCTGGAAGTGAAGAGAGTCTTTCTCTCTGTGCTTATGAACAGTTTGGTTCTCACGACTGTCTTCATGAGGAGGATGCAGGAGTAGTGTGCAATGTTTAGAATGTATAACTTCACTGCCGGGAAAATAAGGTGTACAAACCGGCAGAGGGCTTTTCGAGCAGTGCGTATACTCCCCCCCCCCCCCCCTTTAAATAAACTAGAAAGGCCGTCAAAGGCGGTAGACCCATGCCTTAGCGGCGCTACAGATCGAGTAGTTGCATTCTTTCCCTAATCGATTCTTTCCTGTCACTATATTTTATATTTTATATTTTTCTCTTTTTTTATCGCAACAAAGACTTCCAGATTTGGCATAATCTACTATTTAATACATGCATGTAAAATATTATGGTTACTTATTGTTATTATTATGTAATTTGGCACAATGATACTGCATGTGAACATATTTGTTTGTGTATTTTACCTTGATGTTATTTTTAAATGTTATTTTTAAAAAATGTTATTTTTAAAAAGGAAGCAATAAAATGGTGTTTGATTTGATTTCCAGTATACAAGAGTTTATGCGAGTGTGCAAGAGTTGAGTACAAAAGTGTGTGCTTGAGAGTGGAAGGGTGTGAGTCTTGCGACTGTGGTTGATTGTACTGCTGAGAGTATATGTCAGCAAAGTGATTGCTTACTCATCCTTGACCCACTCTTGTGTCATATTCCTTTATTTCTTTCCTTCAAGACAACTGCATTTTCCTCCCCAGTCTTCCCCAAATTATGTTAATTCTTTTATCTGTTACTGCCTTAGACATGAGTTTTCATACCTTCAAATATTTTTTTCCTTTATATATGTGCAATATATGTGTGTATGTATAATATGTTCTTTATTTTATAAGATTGCTTTTTAACCATATTATGCCATTGTAATTGTACTCAATTCAGTTGTTTGACTGCCATGTGCAATACCAATAAAAACCTTTTCAATTCAATTCATTCTTAAAAACAAAAAAAAACTATCCGAAATGAAGTTCCTATAACCGATCATCACCGAAATCTAATCGATTCTTTTCCTAATCGATTCTTTCCTGTCACTATCCGAACTGAAGTTTGGGTCAAAACTTCAAGGTCACACAGAATTTTTTTGTTTCTTTTTTTTTTAAAGAGACTGTAAATTTAAAATAATTTGTAGTCAGTCTCAAGGAAAGACAGAAAGTCTGTAGTTTTACAGTTATTAGTGTATGTAGCCATGCTTTATGTTAGTTATCCTATTCTCTACCTATCTATCTATCCTATCCTAAACATATCCTATCTAGTTAATTCAGTTTAATGTGTGTGTGTAATTGGGTTTTTACAGACGTGTATCAATCAGATATAATTATTTACGTCTGGGAGTTTATAACTTCCACTGGTAGCTGGATTACAGGCGCACGCCACAACGCCCAGTTCAAATGCGTGTGTGTGTGTGTGTAATTGGGTTTTTACAGACGTGTATTAATCACATATGATTATTTACGTCTGGGACCGACCTTTAACGTCATCATCCGAAAGACGTGACTCAGTCTCGAACCTAGGTCCGCTGAATCAGTTTATAACTTCCACTGGTAGCTGGATTACAGGCGCACGCCACAACGCCCAGTTAATTTGCAGGGGTCAACCGATCATCACCAAAATCTAATCGATTCTTTCCTGTCACTATCCGAACAATCCCTGAAAATTTGGTGCAAATCCGTTCACCCTTTCTCTAGTTATCTTGTACACAAACAAACAAACAAACAAACACACAAACAAACAAATAAAAAAACAAAAAACTAGAAAGGCCGTCAAAGGCGGCAGACCCACGCCTTAACCCAATAGGTTTTGTTTTGTTGCGATTATTTTTGTAAGCAGTAGCCATTCAAAGGGGATAACAAGAGGCACATCTCCCCCCCCCCCCCCCCCCCCAATAAATTTTGCCATATCCAGGTCATAGCTTTGTGTGTCCCCACCCTTGAAAAAATTCTTCTGAAAAAGATATTTTATTATTGAAACATCCCTCCCCTAAAAGTAATTGATTAGACATGTCAGAGAGCGTGGCGTGGTGAGAAAAAAAATGTTAGCAATTTGTATTCAGTGTTCAGTCCAAGGCCGTACGCAGAAATTTTTTTCCTGGGGGGCAAGATGATCGCTTTCAAAGGAACCCATAACTTGAAGTCTAAAACCCGATTAAAAAAAAAGTATGATTTTGAAATTTCTGGGGGGGGGGGGGCAACTGCCCCCCCCCCCCCCCCCTCCCCGCTGCGTACGGCCTTGGTTCAGTCATGTCAGTGTTAGTAAATGTATTCATGTTCTATCTTTACATTGCAATTCGGGTTGTTTTTTTTTTCATCGGGCTTGGATAAAATAAATATGACGACAAAAGAAGTTGGATCTCGACTTGAAAATGACGTGCATGCATGCGAGGCACAGAGCTTACTCACTCAGTACTACAGTCAGCCGTACGTACGTACACTACAGCTACTCAGCCACTCACTCAGATCAACACACGCGACACTCGCGAGTGCGATAGACTCACTCACGTCGAACAAACGCACCAGATTTTCACCGAAAACAATTAAAATCACGTACTACACGTCCACCAGGATAAAATAAATCACAAAAACTTCCACAACAAAGTGGAAAGAACCGGGGAAAATAAACAGAAATGCACAGAAGATAAGAAATAGGAGAAATTAGACGTGCTAGGCTATACGTATACCGTATACCTAGCCGCTTTCGATTTCGCATACGAGAGTACAGTTCAAGCACGAAAAATCCCTTGTTGCTGGGATACGTTGGCTTTGAATATTCATTGCAGGCTCGTGCGGATTTGAAGTGAAATAGCAAATAATGGGTCTAAAAGTCTTCTAAAATTCATAAACCTGAAATAGATTTTTGGTGAGACGAAGTAATGAGTGTTTTGATTGACCAAAATATTTCTGCATCGGCAGGCGAAGTTTGGGGTCATCAAACTTTCTAGTTTCTATCCTGTCACTCTCTGAACTGAAGTTCCTATACTTTACTACAGGGTCAAAAGTTCAAGGTCACACAGAATTTGCAGGGGTCAACCAATCATCACCAAAATCTAATCGATTCTTTCCTGTCACTTTCTGAACATTCCCTGAAAATTTGGTGCAAATCCGTTCACCCGTTCTCTTGTTATCTTGTACACAAACAAACAAACAAACAAACAAAAAAAAAAAAAAAAAAAAACATACGGAGCCCTTTACATAACCCTGCCGATTTCATCGGCGTGGGTAACAAACAAACAAACAAACAAACAAACATACGGAGCCCTTTACATAACCCTGCCGATTTTATCGGCGTGGGTAATAAAAATGTGGTAGCTCTCATAAACAACCTGACCTTTGTGATCTTAAGATTTATTAAGTTAAATTCGTTCAAATTGTAACTATCATTAATATGCTGCCATAGATGACTGAGCACCAAGGTTTTTAAAAAAGAAATAAAGATAATAATAATAATAATAACAATGATGATGAGAATGGTAATGATGATAATATGATAATATGATGATAATAATGATACCATCTTTTATAACCCCCATGTCTGTCACGCCCTGACGGTCCTGGCTCTCAAAGGATATTGTTCTTGTTGCCATTATTATAATTATTGTTATTATTACCTTTATCTTTATTATTACTTTTTTGTCATTATCATTATTATGCAAAATAGTGTGGAAGTATAAGATGCTGGCTGTTGGCCTGTCATGCTAGGTTGTAGTCAGTGCGACAATATTCCAAAAATCATTATTAGGTTTATATACAGTGCGTCCCAGAAAACCCAAACCGTAAATAGTTGGGTTATTGTGACCAAACTACAAGCTCCATGACATTAATTATCCCTTTTTTCCATAAACAAGAAGTATTATGCTTTTAAATGATGGCCTGATGGCATCCATCCGTACATGCTTTACCGAACAATATTTTGAATATCACATGTAAAAACTCATTTGAGCCGGATTTGGGTAAAACTGAAGACGTTTACATGCGAAAATGACTAAAGGGAAGTACTAGCTTTAAGAGATATAGGACTTGGAATTAACTCGGAAGATGGCATGCATTCAATACTTTTTTTCCAGTGGTGGCAGGGCAAAGCCCCCCCCCCCCCCCAAAAAAAAAAAAAAAAAAAAAAAAAAAAATCCCTCAATAGGTGAAAAAGGTGCCCCTCCTGAGGTGGAACATTGCCATAATCTTGATATTTTTCTGCCTTATGCGCCTTTTCTACATTGTATTTCCATTTCATGACAATGGAAAGTGGCACTTACTTTATTTTCATGAAAAATATCACCTTTTTGTCGATTTTGTTCTTAAAAGAAACTTCAGTTCAGAAAAATGCACAAAGTTCCTTTTCATTTCGAATGCAGGTACCGTTTCAATACAAAATATGCCCTTTCTTTACCCCTCGAATCGACAATACATTGATCATCCTGTATTTTATGATGCCGGCATTATCACTGCCCTCATTATTGAAAGAAAAATATGAAAAAGTCTTCTCATAGGGTTGTATAAGTCATGTTAGATTTCGGTAATGTTCGCATGTGATCCTAACGTTTTCACGGTTCTACCGAAATCCGGCACAATTTCTTTTTCAAAATGCTGCTGCTTGGTAATGCATGTACCAATGGCTGCTATCAATGTATCATTTAAAAGCATAATACTTCTAGTTTATGGAAAATGATAATCATTGTCATAGAGCACATAGTGTTGTAACAATAACCCTTTGTATTAGGGTTTCGTTTTTTTTCTGGGACGCACTGTAGAATTGACTGCAATCTCAACATGGGCATTTGAATGAACATAATACTCTGCTTATACCGCTTTCGCATTATTTGGTGTTTATGTTTTTTCACAGAGAGGGAAAAAAACCAAGGAGAGAGAGCAAAAGGAGAATAGAGAATAGCTAGCGAGATTTTTTTTTTAAATAGGAGAATTGGGGTGTGGAGGAAAAGAATCTTATCCCGAAAAATATAGTGATTACCTAACCCATATATGACACAACTAAACGCAGGCTTTTTAAAATGAAGATATTTTAAATGGTTGCGAAAGAAGTGAAGCAGTCATTGTGCTCTGACAATAGACGTAGGCTACGTAACTGGTACAATTATAGTGAATAATTACGAAGAAAACGTTTAAACTAGTTAGTTTCTTAGTTACAGGAGTTATTAAGTTATTCACCAGTAGACTTTCCTTTTTGCGTATAATATCTTATGGAAATTATGGGAAATTTATTTATAAATTCAAAATCATGATTTTGAAAGCTGCTTTGTGATTGATGACACAAATCTGCGTAATGGTTTTCCATCTGCCTGTCACTCTCTTTCCAAAATTTCAGGAAAGGCTTTCTCATCGCGCATTCATCCATTCGTGTGGTTATTAGGAAATGAATGATTCACTTTAATCTATCTTTTCAGTAACTCATACTCACCTCCACACACGTACATATAACGTAAATAAAATTATGATCTTCCAACACTCTAACCATTAAATATCAAACATATTGGAACTCGAAAACATGACTATTAATGCGAACTTTACCTCAAAGTTCGATGGTATTTATTAATTTTGCCGTAGGTCTAAACCTCTCAACATAGCCTATATAACAAAAATTATGCTCCTATAATATGTTAAATTTTCTTAATAGGATGAAGTCGGCCCAAATGATCCGAAACTTCACTTTATAAGAGTTGATATCCTCCATATTACTATACAGTGATCGATCTTTTTGTAGCCTATCTTACTCCCATTTGGAAGTCATCCAGGCTCGTTCATATGCCACTTGAGCTTCACTGTACAGCTCAAAATAGGGGCATGTTCGAAGTGGAATCCTGCAAAGTGCTGTACTATCGTTTTCGTTAGTGACCATCATTAGGAAGTGCCTATTTGCGAATGTCTCCCTCTACTGAGTACACTTCTGTACATTGTTTGGTCAGGGAATGAACGATGTCATCGCTCGTTCTTGTTATCAACAGAAATGTTATTGTTGACTACTGACGAGGAGAATTCGATATTCATTAGGACAGATCCCTAAACTAGGGTTTTGGGACTCAACATAAACCATATAGTTAATAATCCAATATTTTCGTAAATGCCATCCTGAATATTGTTATTGTTTTCAATGGTCATTAATGACTTGTAAAAGGCAATGTCGGTCAGGCAATTATCTGTTACAGAACTATCAATTTCTTACCCCTGCCCCCCCCCCCCAAAAAAAATATGACAAGAAATGAAATAAAAAATGAGCGTCTATTAATATCTATATCCTTCTTTATTACTGCAATTACTGGTTGCTAAATTAAAAAGTGATGAATGTATCACCAAACTATAGGAAAGTCCTAGACAGTCATGATATCAACTGCTAGCAAAATTGTAGTCAATATGCACGATTTTGTCCCTATCGCCCCCTATCCCCCTGCCCCCATACAGCCATGTACATCATGACATAAGAAAGGCCAAAATCTCCTATAATGATAATTGTGACTGGAAAAATACCCCCTGACCAAGCAGTGATGTCAGTTTTGTGGCCCAAAGGGAGTGAAAATGTATAAAATATCCTAATCAGAGGGTCAATAAGGTTGTTTGAATCACTATAAAATTTGACCTTGGATAAGTTTTATCAAACTTTACCTCCAAAACTTCGGATTAAAGGCACTTATCTCTTTGATAGGTAAGGTGATTTTGGACCGCGTGATAGGTTTCAGTTGTCTGGCGTAGTTGCTGAGTAGCCGTATAGTTTCAAAGCAACTACAGAGAAGCTTAGACTTTATTTTCCACTGTAAAGTTATTTCATCAAATACATTTTGTGGGCAATTTCATGTGTGACTATCAGAATAGTGTTACACGACTTGGCTAATGTATACAGCAACTAAATGTCGCACTTAAATAATAAAAAAATCGTTCCTAAATCGCTTTCCCCAGTTATGCTGGGGACGAATGATGCACAATAGGGACATGTTTATCTCGATCAAATTTTGTTTTGTAATGATAACAATAATCTTATATGAATTGCAGGATAAGCCTCTACGTAGGCCAGGTTTACATCTATAATCACCCGGTCATGTGCTTCATGAAAGCAGACAGTATGTGCAACATCTTTGCTCCCTGACATATGTTGCTATTTCATTCTTATTTCCCATTTATTAGCCTACTAGAAATTTCCAATCACCTTTATGACATGCAATTCAGTCGAATTACAAAAGAGAACAAAGCAGTTTAAAAATGTATTCAAATTATCATGATCTCAGCTGCAGACAATCGTTTGTTGTGAATATCAAAAAATGTGACACAAAGGGCCATAGGCGTATGAAGCGTGGTGGAGGGGTGTATAGGGTATTCAAAGTTCTTATATTCCGGCAGCGAGGTATATATCTTATATTTTGATGACGAAATAACAGTGTTACAATACACAACTTGACATTCATTTATGTCGCTCGCTACCCTCACCAGCAACATTAATTTTATACCCTGGAAACTTGATATGCTGGCAAGAGGCGTCAGCCGCCTTTCAAAATTGTGCTTGAGTGAGTGCAGCCTTTCCGTCATAGCAACAAGTATTGTATGCAAACTACTTTGTGAATATTCAAATATAAAGCCCCGCTTACAAGAGGCGGCATTTACTAACATGAGGACCGCGTCAGTGACTGATTCGGTCTCTTGCGCGTCATGCATGAAAGAGTGATATCATTTGAAAAGGGATAATTGCAAAATGAAGAGTGCAAATAATACTTTTAATAACTGGCATGCTGATTAATTGCCTTTAGAGGCTCGATTAGAGCAGGCAATGATGCGATCAAAATGATGCCTCATTTGATCAGGGCTTAAGAGCTTATAACAGGTAATTGTATGAACTGCTGTTAGGCTCGTGGGGAGAATATCTTATTAGTGAACGGTTTTATTCTTTCTCGATCCCATTTCAACAAGTGTTGCCATATTTTTAATAGAAAACAACATAATCATGTTAAATGGAACACAACTATTACGCGTGGAGCAGTTCATTGTGCTTAATTACTATCACTGTGCCTCCTAAGGTATCCATGGTATCATACTTTATTATGCTAGTTCACTGCACTATATCTGATCACCTGGATGCAAGGCAACACGTTTGCGTATTCTTTTCAATACACTATTCTCTATTTGCTGTCATCTTTTTAATGATGCAGTAAAAAAATGGCATTAAGGTTGGAGTGGCAGAAATTCATTAGTAAAAGCAATAAAATTTCAAAAAGTGCATCGTTGGGTGCAATCAGAAAAACAAACAGAACAAGGCTTTTGAAAGTTGAATAAAAGCTGTACAAAAATGTGCATGGTTAAAACAAGGTAATATAAAACATCAAATTTACGAATAATATAATATTTACATTTATTTGTACACTGGAAAATTATATTTATTTAATTTTTTTTGTCTTTTGTTCATTTTGACCAGGGTTTTTTTATTTTTTAAATAGAAATGTTTTGTCAATATCGTGGTGATATACCTCCTCTCCCCCCCCCCCCCCCCCCCTGTTCAAGAAAAGAAGAAGGCGGCTCAGTCATTTTATATATTAAAATGTTCTATATCATGATTCAAAGAATCATAGGCCTTTGGTGGTTTAAACTTTCAAACATTCATAACGTTATTATTGTTTTGATGTTAATGATGTTAATTTTTCTTTTCTAATTTGAAAGTAGCCTCAATCCAGTTTTTTTACAGTTTATTAAAGAATTATCATTACAACAGCAATCATGGCAATGGTTCTTAATAGGCATATGAATTATGACCGAATACGAAATAACATTGTTACAATGAACAAATTGATATTCATCGATGGTCGCTAGCTACGCTCACCTGCAAACTTTGTACCATGGACACTTGATATTCTGGCAAGAGGCGTCAGCGGCCTTTCAAAATTGTGCTCGAGGGAATGGGGCTTTCCGTCAGAGCAACAAGTATTGTATGCAAACTACTTTTGAAAATTAAAATATAAGCCCCGCTCACACGTCGGGGCGTCATTGACTGGTATGGTCTCCTGTGCTTCATAAAAGAGGAGCAATTAATTGTGCTTAATTACGTATCACGTGCCTCCTCAGGTATCCATGGTATCATGATTTATCATGCTAGTTCACTGCACTATATCTGATCACCTGGATGCAAGGCAACACGTCTGCATGTTCTTTTCAATACACTAATATCTGTTTGCGGCCCTTTTTTTGATGCAGTAAAAAGAATTTCAAAAGAAGCACCTGGGTGCAAAAAAAACAAAAAAAAACAAGAATATTTTTGAAAGTTGGATAAAATGCACTATTCTCTATTTGCTGTAATTTGTATTTTATTACGCAGTAAAAGAAACATGATAAGGTTGGGACGGCAGAAATCCATTAGTAAAGGCAATCACATTTCAAATGGAGCATCGTTGGGTGCAAACAGAACCCCCCCCCCCCCCCAAAAAAAAAAGTATTAAAGAACATGAAATTTACGAATAATAACTACGTTATTCAATTATTTTGTATTTTGTTCATTTTGACCAGGGATTTTTTTTTTTTTAAGAAATGTTTTGTGAATACCATGGTGATATAACTCCTCCCCAGGGTTTCAAGAAAAGAGGGGGCGGCTCAATAATTTATTGAGTTCTATTTCATGATTCAAAGAATCAGAGACATTCGGTGGTTTAAAAATGTAATCATTCATAACTTAATATTTTGATGTTTATATTTTTATCTTTTTAAGTTTCCAAGAATCTTAATTAAGAAAAGACCAAAATATTTCATATAGCATTCATAATCATTTGATGAATTATAATTACCTCTACCTCTTCCTCTGAAAATCTGATCAGCAGAATTCCTAGGAACATTTAAGTCGAGTCTGAACTTCTTATCATATTTTATTTAAGTATTTTTTTACTACATGCATTTCCCCCCTTCTCTCGTTCACTTATATATGTATATTATTCCCATTGATATCCCTCTGCGCCTCAGAATAGTGTACTATATAGATGGCGCATTACAAATGCTGTTTTTATTACAACATCAATGGTTCTTAGGCATATAAATAATAACCAAAGACTCACAATATATAGGTTTTCCCGTCCAATTTCGCACTTAGTGCATGCAAAAGTAAAGAAAGGCCATTCAATTTTGCCCATAGTGCATGAGAAAAAGTAAATAGGTCATTCAATTTCGCGGATAGGGCGGCCAACACCACCAATCGCCATTCAAATTCGCTATAGTGCAGCCAAGATGGTCAATTGCCATTCGTATTCGCTTTAGGGCAACCACATTCGCCAATTGTCATACAAATTCATACATAGTGCAACCAAGTTCGCCCGTGAAACCCCCTCGAGCTAAGTTAGAGCGTTCAATTTCGCCATTGGGCATCCAGTTATACAATTTGTGCATCCAATTTAGCACATGTATTTTTTTCACTTGCTTTTTCATGTTTACACATTCTTTCACTTTATGAGCTTACTCTTGTTTTAAGCTGGGGGGGGGGGGGGGGGGGGTCATTCTTTTCATATTCATCACATGGCCCAAGGAGCGGACAAAAGCAACTGTATCAGCTTACTGTCGTGCTCCTTATTGGGCTAGTTGGTAAATTTAAGCAAATTTTGTATGTTTATATGTTATTTCATATGCCTTTTTATCTTTATAAATTTTCTTTCATAATGTGTATTGTCTTGTGTTATTTTGCATCATCTCATCAATTACATGCATTGATGGTGGCATACCTTATAATTGAAGGTTTGGGAGAAAGCGCAAAGAATGTTTGAAAAAGATCTCGCAGATAGAAAATAGAACGTTAGCAATAAAGTGTTAAATGTTGCGCAAACAGACCTTTCAAACATAAATAATGCAGAAACTCGACAAGCAAAATATGAGTTGAAAGAAGTCAGAGGACATTCCTAAAGAATTTAATCTTTAAATGTTTAACAAACCATGTACATAATTATAATTATTCTTATGTATAGCTGTTTACGAATCATGTGAATACAGAGCTAAATTGGATGCATTAGTTAGGAACATGAGTACCCTATGGCGAAATAGAATGCTCTATCTTCAGTCACGTGTTCTTTGGTGCTAATTTGAATGCACTATGGCGAATTTGAATGATATTTCTACACTTTTGCTTGCTCTATGGCGAATCTGACTGCCCATAACGAATTTTTGGCTGCCCTATGGCGATTTTGAATGACTAGTTTGAATTTTTGAATGACCTATAACGAAATTGAATGAACTATTTATAATCTTGCATGCACTAAGTGCGAAATTGGACGGGAAAACCTATATTATAGGTTAAGATCCTAGAGACCCAGGTCGAAATTCCCATCGAAACCAGTAGAAACCAGTAGTGACCGTCCACTTGTTTCCATTGTGTTTTTAAGACCAGTAGAGACTATTGGTGAACCAGTAAACTGTTAAAAGCCTTTAGAGTCAATTGGTTGAGGAGACAAGTAAAGACCAATAAAAACCAGTTGCATTTAATGGTTTTAAGCAAGTTGGTCAAGTCAAACCAGTAGAAACCACTAGAAACCAGTAAAGTCTAATGGTTCTAAAGACCAATAAATACCATTAGAAACCAGTTAAGACTAATGGTTTAAACAGGGTGTTAAAAAGACTAAGTCAAACCAGTATAAATCACTAGAAACCAGTTTAGTCTAATCGTTTTGAAGACCATTAAATACCATTAGAAAACCAGTCAAGTCTAATGGTTTCAGCAGGTTGTTAAAAAAACCAGTAAGTCAAACCAGTAAAAACAGTACAGACCAGTAGGAAATTGTATTGAAACCAATAGCAGACCAGTAGAAATTTCTACTGGAATCCTAATGGTTTTAGAAGTGATTCCTTCTATTGGTTCCAGTAGAAACTTATACTGGTTTTCTAATGGAGCCATTAAAAATAATTCTACTGGTTTCTACTGGTTAGGGGGTCCACTTTCCATATTCAAACCAGTAGATATTGACCAGTAAAAAACGGTACAAACCAATAGGTAATTGACCAGTAGAAACCAGTAGAATTTTTCTACTGGTTTTTCTATGGGATTTTCGACCTGGGGAGGTGACAGAAGCTGAATACGATGTAAAAAGTGTCCAAAATGATCCAAAGGTCATTACGGTTCAACATAGTGATAGTTTAAAATATAACGCTCTCTTTTGTATCTTAAACAAGTACCTCCGATATGCATATACATTTATTCATTAATATTATCATTATCATCATTATTATTATTATAATTATCATCATCATTATGATTGTCATCATTACTTTTATCACTATTATAATTGATATCATTGTTATCGGCATCATCATTATTACTACCATCATTATCATAACTGTTGTTGTTATTAGTATCACTGTTGTTTTTGTTTTAGCTCTATGATATGTAATGCAGTCAGATCACAAAGGAGAAAAGAAAATAGTGCATTTCACTAATGAATTCACACATTCAAGGCTGCCCATATAACAATCGTTTCTTGCTACTACCAAAAAGGTGGGGGCTTGGGGGCTTGTCCGTCATAGGAAGAAATATTGTATGCAGTTTGCAATCGGAATATCAAAATACATGGGCATGTGCATGGGCTTGTTAAAGTTCGATTACCTTTGTGAACGGTTCTCTTGTGTCTTGATATAATTGTTGCTATGGGTGCGAATAACAAATAACACAATATAATGTAACAATTGTGCAGGTAACGATTGTTGAACTTCATCATTACATGTCATCTTCGCAGCTGCATTATATGTAGAAAACCACAACCCAATCCATTTGGCACTGATCTAAATGATTGCAATTGTAAAGTAAAAGCATACAAAGCATAAAAATGGAAAAGGGAATGATGGAAATGATTAGTTAAGGGTAATAAAATCTCCAGCTACTTTGGGTGAATGGAAACATAAAACTGACAACAGAAAGATTTAGGAAAATGTTATACGAAATAAGGAAATTATGACAGCTGTTTTACGTGACTTGACAAAGACATTATCAGATATCGTCAAGTCAACGTGGAAATAATGACACGGTTTCTATACTCAAGATTTACTCAGGCCAAAAATGTCAAGGTTGTGATTACAACGCTCCCCTTTACTCGCAGTTTTGGTACGGCTAAGATAACGCCAATACTTGTTATCAAATGTGGATGGACAACACAATACCATCCCTCAATTCAAGATGCTTTTTCATGAAGATCCTGATATTAATTTACCCTGTAAACTGATTACAACTTAAAGTTAACGATGAGACAAATCGTATAATTCACTTTTAAGGATCAGAATCCGAAAACTCCCAAGCTTTCTATGACCCTCTAGGCTACTTTACTGATACAAATGTGGCTTTTGCTCACTCGAGCGTAAAACATAGTCACATATTTTGCTTTTATTAGATATAACAGACCTTAAGCTATCCACAAGTACAAAATTTATTTGGGAAGTCATTTTTCAACCGTAAACCTTGTTTGAGATGCACTGTAGTTTGTGGCAATAAAAAATGTTAATCAAGCCTTTGGTTCAATTGATAAGACGCAAACATTGGGTACACATAAAACATATTTGGACATTTTTGTGTGAAACTATTATGTGGTGGCATGTTACAATGAGAAAAGGAGTTATAAGCCTCATTGCTAATCGAACGCACATTTTGAAGAGATAAAAAAGAGGGAAACTCTGAAACTGAGCAGAATGTAAATATTGTAACGGCAGCTGTTTTTCTAATTGCAGCTACTATTGTTATACACTTAGAAATCAAAAGCAATGTACTAAACAATGTATTTTTCTTCATTTACAAGATCGTCCAGTTAACTTTGCTGATAATTCACGCATCACAAAAGAGAATTGGGTCACAATGCCCTTGATTTTACTTTATTTTATTTCATTCAACAATTTAAAATGCATTTAAAACATGAAAAACGTGTAACAGCAATATACATCTTGACAAAAAAAAAAACATAAATTAGCGATAAGCTCACTTATCCCTGACAAAGCAAAATTGGTTGAAATTGTTTCACGGACTGGTATTACAACATTATATACACTCTAAAATAAGCTGGGTAAAATGATACCCAGAATTGGGTAAAAGGAGAAGGTGCATGATTGTTGGGAAATAAAAGTTACCAAAAACTGGGTAAAACGCACCCCAAATTGGGTAAAAAATTTGAAAAAATAGGGCTCCCTTGACCCAATACTGGATAATTTCACAGTGCATGATTTTGTTTTCCTTTGTAATATGTCTAAAATACGTGAGTCATCCATTTCTATTTTCTGCTTAAATATATTCAGTTCAAAGAGAAGGAGAGGAACGGGAAATACAGTTCAATTATGTTTAATCCTTTTGCTTTTGGGAGAAGAAGAGAACTCAAAGTAACAGATTGGTGTCAGTTGAGAAAAGTCAGACAAAAAATGTCAACATTATGGATATCTGAAAGTTGAGATTGCCATTATGTAGATGTATGAAAAAATTTAATAAGATAGTTATTCATTTTTTCCGGGGAAGTATTACAGATCTCTCATTGTTAGCATGTTGTTATACGTCTTCCAATACAAATGGCATTTCAACTAGTCAAACATAAACGTCAAAGTTAGCTAATTTAAAGAGAAAAAAAAAGGAAATTTGATATAAGGTTGGCCAAAAATACGAGATTTTAAAACCTGCCATGACTAAATACATGATAACCTTAAAATATGCCGTGTGATTATAGATAATAAATCTGAGATATTTAAATACATTGACATGTCATTTATTGCTTGTTTTGGCCGGTAGCAACTTCCCCTCAAGGCTGAACTCGATAAACTTAGTATGCCTACAAGAAACATATAGATAAGGAATCAAATACAACAAGAATAAAAAAAAATAACAAACAAGATAAACCTTGAAAAATAGCATTTTTTAGTCATCTGGTGTACAGAAACAGGACATTGTGCCCTTTCTTATTGCAATATTTTCATATAATTTTTTAGGCTTTAATAATCATTTTTTATAGTCTTTCAATCGTCCCCCCCCCCCCTCAATTTAATTGGAAAGACTGTACAATTCTTTATTGCTGATCTCCTTTGAAGCAAAATTTTCCATAGGAGGTCGCAAGAAAGAGAAAGATCCATTTTCATTTCTTCAGAATTTACAAAGACATCTAAATAAGGATGGATATAATTGTACCAAATTACTGTAATGACATGAACACTCTGGATACAATAGAGGCGATATAAACGTGAAGGGAGAATAAAATTGTTTGTAATAAACAATGTACAATATCACACACACACACGCACACACACGCACATAAAAATATAGTCCAAGAAAACAATCAAATTGCCTTACATGGCAGAATCACGTCAAACCGATTTAAATCTTTAGGTACTGTCGCAATTAGACTAAAACTGATCTCAACTAAAAGATGAATGAAATGGAACGTTCATTATTATTATTTTATGCATGCTCCAAATGGTTAGTCCAACAAATGAATGGGAACGAACAGAGTATAATAAGACTGTAGTGTATATGTTTTATTCGAAAATCCTATTTCTCTCTTTCTTTGTCTTTACCTCCTCTGGGGGACTGTATCATTTACTTGAAACGCACAATACATAATATATTTACTACGAAATACAAGTGAAAAATATTATATGTATTATACACAAGATCAGCATAAAAGTTTTTACAAAATTCATTACAACATCTCTGTCCCTTTCTTCATCATTTTCTAAATTATTTCTTTGTAGTCCAAAAGTTATATAAATGATGAAGTAAAATTATTGATGAACCTCTCTGGATCTACGTTAACATTTCATTTGTCAAAAGTTTTGCTTTACATAACATTTGCATATTACAAATTGTGAATACATCCTCTATCCATTGTAATTTCGATTTCTATTCATATATGAACTATATAATTCTAGAAATGGTTTTCCAGAGAGCTTTAACCTTATTGCATTGAACAAAGATCAATGTTTTCTTTTCCGTTATAAGTTTTCCATTCGTTTGATAATTTCCAATTTAAAGAGATTGTGTTTACAGGGCATTTTTGATACACATTCCTTACGATGGATTTAATCGGCGGCTCAATCATTTTTTCTTTCCCTGTTGTAAGGAGAAATGGGACAAAAGAATAAAAAAATAAAAAATACGCTTGCATCGTAAACTGCAATATTCAGTTTATAATGAAAATTTGCAATGTGACCACACATACAAAAATATAATACAAAAGGTATGATCGACACTCAGTCCTCAAGAGGAAAAATATTGGACCGGCTTGTATTATGACTGTCGCAAGTTCCCATATTATGTAGGTTTACCAGACTGTTCATCTGCATTTCGAGAATCAGAATTACATATTTAGATCAGAAATTTTTAGGATTGCCTGCATGTATTAGGTTTAAAAATGAAACTTGTGAGACTCACAATTAGGTATCCCAGTCCTGTTAAAACGCCACCTACTGCTGCTCCAACGGCTGCACCAGCTGGCCCAACAACAGCTCCCGTGAGTGCACCAGCAGCTGCACCAGTACCTACTGCAGCCTGATGAAATGAAAAAAAGAAAATATATTTAATAAAGAGAGTGGGTAGCATTGCTCGGATGCTAAGTCTTCTTCCAAATAGGGAGCGGGGCTTCAACAAAAGGGCACTTGAAACAGAAGGCACCTTCAACGAGTGATACCAAGCTTACAAAATATCAAATCTGGAACATTTTCTTCATGCTAATAAATTATCAGGAATCATCTCTGATGTCAATATTATTGTTTCCGTCTCAAGCTGGATTTGCAATCATACTCTTTGGTTGTGTTTAAAGGTGTGATTTACGATCGAGCAGAGCGTGCAAGAAAACAATTGAATACCTTCTTTAGAAACCGGAAGTATCAAACTGTATGTATTAGTTTTGGGGGCCAATTCAAACCAATTAATGTTATTTTCATACAGTACAGACTAGAATAAAAACAGTCAAGAAAATAAACAGTACAAAAGAAAACAAGTAAAACCCCCAAAATATAGTTTTGGAATATTTGTTTTGCCATTTGATTATAGGTAACAATTTTGGGTAGTCTTCCCTGAGTCTTTAAAAAAAATATTGGGAATGTAAATAAAATAAGATATTAAAATAAAGAACAAAACAAAACTAAGAGAAACCATTTTTGTTAAAGAAAGGAAATAGCAAGTGTCTAAAACAAATGCTTTCTTTCCCTTTAATCTTTCTTCTTTTTCTTCGTTTTGTTGTCTAGTTTGGTGTGAAAAAACAGAGATGAAACTAAACAAAACATTTCCTGAAATACATTCTTAAAAGTATTTTCCCTAAACAAATCGGCTTTATTAGTAAGAAAAAAGAAATTATTTGAAACATATGTTTTGTAGTTCTACTCTATTTTCTTACTATTTCAGGGATAATAAAAATAATGATACAATACATTTATTAGGCGCTTCATACGGATGTTTCTCAGCGCACGGTTTACCGGGAAATTAAGATTAAATCCAAAATAATACAAAAATTCAAATTATTAGAAACCTTATGTAATTCAAACTATGCATATAGTGTATAAATACGGTAAATGAATACTGAAAAATCAAAAGTAATAATGAAATAGTAAGAAAATGCAACACAAAATACTTGTCAACATAGGAAGAAAATCCGTTATATGAAATAGCTAACTTACAAAAAAAAATTATAATATAGGATTTCTCGTTCAAATTCGTAAGCTGGCCACACGAATTCATTTTATGTGCATTCAAATTCACCGATTCTGCCACCGTAGCTGTGTTTTATCATTCAAATTTGTTTTTTTAGCATTCGATTTCATAAAACTGTCATTCAAAAACATTTTGTTTGCATTCGAATTAAAACGTGTTTCGTCTTTGGAGAATTTTCATTCAAATTAAAGCGAGACGATTCGCGATTACGTAATAACGCCTTCCGTGAATTCAAATTCATTTCTTTGCATACAACTTCACACGCTTTGCAGACAAAATAAACACGTTAATCATGTTAATCTCACCCAATCTTCATATAAATCCGCTAGCTTCGTTCCGTGCTATATTCATTTTAAATTATACAATTATACAGTATAGTGAGCAACAAACATTTCATTCAAAATTGTTTATTTTGTCTGCAAAGTGTGTGAAGTTGTATGCAAAGAAAGGAATTTGAATTCACGGAAGGCGTTATTACGTAATCGCGAATCGTCTCGCTTTAATTTGAATGAAAATTCTCCAAAGACGAAACACGCTTTAAATATGCAAACAAAATGTTTTTGAATGACAGTTTTATGAAATCGAATGCTAAAAAACAAATTTGAATGATAAAACACAGCTACGGTGGCAGAATCGGTGAATTTGAAAGCACATAAAATGAATTCATGTGTCCAGCTTACGAATTTGAACGAGAAATCCTATAATTCCAGTGAAATAGTGCGGATTTCGAATTTCATTTCTTTCTCAAATCCATAATGGTAGACCTTCTTCAAGGCTATTTGAAGATTATATTTCCCCATAACACATTTTGGGGAAATTTAAATTAATACCTTGAAAATATAGGACTTCTTATAAACATAACAAAATATGCAACAAGGTATGGACAACAATTCTGCCAAAACAAGAGAGGTGTGAAAGAAACAATGTCAGATTATCAGAATTTTCTTGATATATATCTAATCATCAAACATTTAGAAAATTTGTTTGGACCGTTGTTATCTACTTAGAAGATTAAGTTACCTTGTGCATAAATATGCATAAACTTTTTGTGACTGTAGGGTGTCATTCCTCGTGACCCACATTTTAGTAAGTACAATCAATATAAAATAAATCCATGATTTTTAACGTCTATGCAAAAAGATAAGAGCCTGCACAGACCGAAAGAGGATTCGATATTTACATAGGCAGTTTCCAAAAACATATTTCTTGAATTGCAAATATTATATCACGTCCATAAAACGAACGTGTAATTGAGTTTTAATCTTTCTCAAATGAATTTGCTTCGCTTATCAAGAGTAAGCAAACTGAATATGAAAAAAATACTATTTTTCCACATTTCCCCTATTTTGCAGGGGATAGGAAAAAAAAAATCTTAAGGAAAATAATGTAAAGGGGGGAAATACTATATTTGAAAAATATATATTTCAATAGCGTAAACAGAAGAAAAATATACCATTTTGTGAGAAAATTCTTGCCTGCCTATTTTCTTTTAAAAATAATAGATAATTATTTGTTTCATGCCATGACTTTTTCTGTTTGTTTCCTTGATTGTGTATTTTTTTTTAAAGAATAGACCGGCATAATTATCGGATCAACTCACCAGACTCCCATCTGATTCATCCTGAAAAAGAAGGTGGAAGAGAGAAAATAGACAATTAGATTACTGGAAAAAAAACAAACTTTCTTTCACTTAACATGTATACTTGGGCTGCCCGCGTTTGGAGAAAAAGATAACAAAACAACACCCCCCACAAAAAAGGGCTTCGGAAAACATTCGCCAAAAAGGTTTGCAATTCGTAAAACATTTCTACTTTGTTTTTAATTGCGTGTCCAGATGTAAGCTACCATAATACTTTATATATTGATTGTATATATATATATCCTAGCAGAAGCAGCCCGTGGACATCCACAGGCGCAAGCTGTGTTTATGATTTATCACCGTACCGTATATTTGTTACAATAATCAAGTGAATAAATAAAAAAGTCGGGTAAAGTTATTTTTTAGAAGTATTTACAACATGTGCATTGGCGGATCCAGGGGGGGGGGGGTACTTCCGGCCCGTGCCCTCCCCACCCCCCTTTTGGAAGGAAAGTATGCATTTTGACCATAGACGATCCGCCCTTTTGTCGATTGTGCCCCCGCCCCCTTTTAGAATGAAACCTTCTTTTTTTTTCTTGTCAGAGAATTATGGAGGGACCCCCATAACCACCCCCTCCTTTGCGAATTTTGTAGGTCTGACAAAAAGAAAAATTCTCGTCACCCCCCCCCCCAGGTCTGCCTTTTCCAAAGGTTGACAAACCTGCACTTGTGTTCCCCGCCTTATACTAAATTCTGGATCCGCCCCTGATCATGTGAGTATGTCTTATTTATCCAAAGCTTGCAAGAGTTCTGAAGAAAATGCATTTTCATCTTGATGAAAATTAATGATATGGATATAATAATGTTCGAGTAGAATATCCATGCATAGACCTAGAGGGAGCGATTTGATCTTGCGATGTTTCTGTGGTTTAATACTCAGAGAAATTAAGGCCATGAAAACATAACATCCATAATTAGCGGTACGTCCCCTGTAAAGGATGCAAAAATGAGAAAAAATGAATTTGTCATTTTATTTTCAGGGGGATTATGGCCCCCTATGATGGGTCTTGGGAGGACCGACGGATTGACTTTCCCCTACTACCCCCCCCCCCCCCCCTCCCGCTCCCCCATTCCATTGTCATCCCATCACCCCCAGCGCGAGTGGAGAAGGGATTAATATCATTATACGTATTCATATCATAGTGGAAATATTTTCGAAGGAATTTTCTTCTTATCAGATTTTCTGATAAAGTGTCAAATTAGGGTCTGTGCTTGCAGACTATACCGTACCGGTAGCGAACGTCGTGAAACCATAGAGTTACATACACACTAAACTGTGTGTGTGACCATGAAGCTTCAAATGATGTAACTCTATGCGTAATGTACCTGTATGACCTGTACACGTGCGAACGATCTAACACGTGTGTTGTTGCGCCGTATAATACTGTACTGTACATTGAAGCCATCCATGCATGCGGATATGGCCACGCTGTTCTAATTTGTCATACCTCCCCTTCACAGGTAAAGTGTATGGGTTGGGCTGAGCATGAAGCTACAAACCCGCTTCATGGGTTGGCCGAATTATTAGGCCTACTCCCTGCGGAAATTGAATGTTTAAAAATGAATTTATGAAATATGGACGGGACGTCAGCCCTTAAGAAGTGCCTCCCACCACTCTAAGAACCATTCCCCACCCGTGGGTACCAAAAGGCGGGGACCGAAAGGGCCAGGGGAGGAGCCTATTTGAACCAAAAAAAGAGCCCCAAATCCTTAGTGTATTATTTTAATAGATATATATATATATATGTGTGTGTGTGTGTGTGTGTGTGTGTGCGTGTTTAGGATTTGAATGTGCGCAGTTTTACTACAAATAGTAAGGGCAACAGGGTATTATTTTTGACTCTATAAAACTTTACTGTATTGGGAATGTAAGAATGGTTGGTGATGAAGATTTACTTTGTTGGTTCTGGCGGCTATTTCTTGTGGGTTTCCCTGCTACCTTGTTTACACGCTGAATTCTCAGGATTGGATTCTGATTTGAATCCCTGTTTTTTTTTTTTTGGGGGGGGGGGTTTGTTTGTTTGTTTGTTTGTTGTTGTTGTTTTTTGGGGGGGGGGCGTTCGCGCTCTGCACTTTTCTTGTTCCTAATGTTTATACTCTTTGCATATATGTTGATTGTAATTTTGATCACTCTAATTATCTTTTTTCACAAAGCAGCTCTAAATTTTCTTATACTCAGGATGAAAACTATAGTTAGCCATTACTGTTTTTTACTCCACTGTCGATTTTGTGCTTAGAGCTTAATATGTAACACAACCTCTCGTAAGAATATTCTATATGTATTTATTTGAATCCAGTAATGTTTATAAAGAGTTATTTCATTTGGGTAACCTCAACATCTTTTAATTGTCGTGGTATTCAAGACTTTGTTAAGAGGAGAAAGGTACTATATGCGTTCGCTTACTAGCGATATCATTTATCATCACTTATCCCCTACTTTGCATTCATTGTATGCTGATCCCAATGGTCGTTATTTTGATTTTAACGGTCTTTCTTTGATTTTATACAATCTTTATGCCCCTAACGAAGATAATCCTGATTATTTCTTCGATCTATTTGCTAAATTAGATCAGTTGACTTATGCACCCTTAATTCTTGCCGGCGACTTTCATACAGTTCTATAGGGCCCCTTGACTATCAGGGCAGGAAGCCAAAACATTATAATGTGAAAGCTAGCGAGATAATTTCGTTATTAATGGAAGAATATAACTTTTCATCCAAATCTAAGGAATTACAGTAGGCATCAATACTTCCCGAGAGTATTATCAAGATTAGATCTCATTCTTGTTTTTGAAAATTTTGTTAATAATTGTTTAAAATCCAAAATTTCTCCTAGTATTCAATCTGACCGACCACTCAACAGTATTCCTTCAATTTAAGAATGATCTTCCTTCTAAGGGTCCTGGTTATTGGAAAATGAAATGTAGTTTTCTCCATGATGCTGATTTTATTAATAAGAAATTGATGTATTGAATGCTCAAATAAATAATGATCCATTAAATGTTTCTCTTGTTGAACAGTTAAAGGAATTGAATTATAAGCTTGACAAAAAGTTCCCGGATGCGTTTGGTTGAAGGAGGTGAAAAAATATTTCTGTACTTTAGAAAAAAGGCAAGCTGAGAAAAAGGCTGTTTATAAATCGAAGAATGATAAAGATGAAATTATTGGTGATCAGACCTGCTATTTTAAGTGAAATGTATTACTAAAGTATTAGAGATGATGTGAGTCTTGATGATTTTTTTAGATAATATAAGTTTTTTCGGCCAACTTCGTAAGCTTTTCATTCGTTTTGATACATGGGTCATTAAAATTCGCGAAATGCCGATGTAGGCTTGAGAATGTCATTCAAAATGGCAATTCGTTCATTTGAATTACTCCTTTGGTCAATGGAATTTGCACTTTTATCATTCAATTTAACAACCGGTTACAAATGCGCAGTTTGCATTCAAATTCGTCAACGCTGGCAAAGTGGACGTCCGGATCATTCAATTTCACACCTGGTCATTCAACATAACAAAGTTTTCATTCAAATTCGCCTATCATCATGGTATATGCACATTTTTCTCATCTAACAAAAGTGAGCTTTATTCTTTATCAATATCCGGTGATGTGTTTAGGAAATAACTCCTTGCAGACCACTTAAGAGTCATGGGTATCAACAGGGGGGGGGGGGGGGGGGACATGCCCCCAACCCACGATTAGGATGTACACAAATATAAATGGCCCAAAAGAGATCATGACCGCCGAATAAATTTTCCAAAAAAAATGAACAAATAAACAAACATGAAAATAAAGCGATGTCCCATCATGTAATGTCCCACACCACACACTTTGCTAATTCTACATGTCGGTGATGTGACTAGGTATAAAAAAAAATATATATGATCGTTCAGTTGCTAAATAGTGTTGATTTAGTGGGTATACAACCCTAGTGGGAGCAAGTGAAATGTTTGTTGCTCACTATACCGTATAATTTAAAATGAATATAGCACGGAACGAAGCTAGCGGATTTATATGAAGATTGGGTGAGATTAACACGATTAACGTGTTTATTTTGTCTGCAAAGAAATGAATTTGAATTCACGGAAGGCGTTATTACGTAATCGCGAATCGTCTCGCTTTAATTTGAATGAAAATTCTCCAAAGACGAAACACGTTTTAATTCGAATGCAAACAAAATGTTTTTGAATGACAGTTTTATGAAATCGAATGCTAAAAAAATCGAATTTGAATGATAAAACACAGCTACGGTGGCAGAATCGGTGAATTTGAATGCACATAAAATGAATTCGTGTGGCCAGCTTACGAATTTGAACGAGAAATCCTATATTAAGATTCCATCTTTGGATAATAATGATAAATTGTCCTTGGATCAACCTATAACTAAACAAAAGATGTGTGGTATAATAAAATCTATGAAATTCAATAAAACACCTGGGCTAGATGGCTTAGCAATTGAATTCTATATTACATTTTGGGCTGATATTTCACATATGCTTTTAAATTCTTATAAATATTGAATAGAAACTTGTGTTATGTCACATTCCCAAAGGAATGGAATTATAATATTGCTCCCAAAGAAAGATAAAGATGTTTTATATTTGAAGAATTATAGGCCTATATCCTTGTTAACAGCTGATTATAAAATTTTTGCTGAGATTTTAGCTAATCGTTTAAAAAGATGCTAAGTAAGTCTTATTCACCCAGACCAGTCTGGTTTCCTTCAAGGTAGAAATATAGGAACCAATATACGCTTGATTTTAGATGTTATTGAATTTAATGAGATAAATGATATTCCGGGCGTGACCTTCTTTTGATATTGAGAAGGCCTTAAAGGGAAAGTAAATCCTGGCGATTTAGTTAGCTGTTTAGTTGAAGGGCACATTGTTGATTATATATGTCGAATTTTAACACATTTGGGCCCCCCTAACGCCGTCAACAAGTAGTTACAAATATCATTTTGTCGTCTGCTAGAAGGTCCTATATCGATCGTGTGCGTCGCCATTTTGAACAGATAAGCCCCGCCCTGTGACGTTTTGTCGGACCTCTCGGACCAGAAGTACCCGGATGTCGCCATTATTGCGCGTTTCAAAATGGTGTACTGCCAGGCGTTCGGACACTCCAATATAATAAAAATGAACAAGACGTTCCGAATTTCAGCCAATCACAGTTCCCCCTTGGCATGTCCGACAAAGCGTCATCATAGCGCGGGTGAATCAAAAATATGGCCAACCCCGATAGCAGGCTGTAGCAGACGATCATTGCTCACAAAAGTGTGAATTACTCCACCGTCAAGCGTTCATAAGAGGTAAATTTTCACAGTAATGTCAAGAATTGTGCTCTTAACACTCTCAGTAGGCCAAAAGTCCAGGGTTTTACCTTCCCTTTAAATAGCGTTAATCATGAATTCTTATTGAAGGTTTTGCATCGTTTTAATTTAGGGGAAAACTTCATTAATGGATTAGAGCATTTTGCTCTAAAGATCCCGAAACACCTATTTATATTTGTTGTGAATGTCTCAGAGTTTTACCTATTTGGAATGAAGTAATTAAGATTATCAATGCAAAAGATGAAGAACTTATCCAGCCTTCCAATTTTCAGAAAATGTTTGGTATACAAGATGATACATATATTTTCTTATGTTAAAGTATTACCTTTATATTATGTTAGTTAATTCCAAGGTAAATTCCCTAATATTGAGGTTTTTTGGCTCTTTTGAAATCTAGCAAGGATTTAGAATACTTTATAGCTAAGAAAAAAAATAATCTTTATATTTCAAAAATTGAAGAATTGATTTTAATGATTAATAGATTTGCTTTTCTTTACCTTTTATATGCTGCTTTGTTAATTATGTCATAATTTTGTCGTGCTTCTGTTTTTTCTTGATTTTGTTATTAATAAAAACTAAAAAGAAAAAAATATAGATATAGTCCTTTCTTTCAAAGGTTTTTTTTATATCATATTATTACTAATTAACACAGGCCTTTTTCCTTATTATTTCTCATTCATGAATCATCCCTATCGAATATAAAACAAGAAAACCTTAATTTAACACATATTAAAACAAATATCTTTCTTATTTAGGGCCGTGATATTGAAACATATACGAACAGATTAACTCAAGGAGAGTGTTGAATAGAAAATTGAGGGGGAAAATAATCGTTCATCACAGAGTTTTCTGATAGCTTCCAAATAAACAATAACCTTGACTTGAAATACGACTGACAGTTTTAAGTAGTTAACGTATCTAAATGAGAAGCTAATACATTTTTACCTTTACTACGGGGGTAGTAACCACCGTTACCTGGGAACCTGAAAAGATAGTTAAATAAGGTTATTGATATCATTAACTCACTTAAAATAAAGTCCACTTGCTAATCTTGCTCAACGGAATGAGATTTAACAACGTTCTATTGATAAAATGTAAAAATGAATTATTAATAAAAAATTGTAGTTCTTATGGTAATAGATTTTAAAATGTAAAATTCAACGAACTTCAAAAATACAGAACATCACTTAACGACACCGTCATAAGGTACAAGTTCCCAAACATTTAAGAAACACCCGTTTCAACGTGATAACAATCACCTTTGTAAACAAATTTTTAGGCATTTTACTCCCAGTGTTAAAGATCGTATGCTCGATCTGTAATGAAAAACACAAGTCAGAAAAAATTGGAACCAGCGGGATTCGAACCTGTCATCTACTGCTTGCCGGGCAGCGACTTAACCACCAGGCTATTCTGGTTCACGGCCAAGTCACGATGAACTGGAATCAAATACCCAAGATTCTCTTCTTTCTGACTCATTAATATTCAAACGGTCCGCCGTGGACAATGGTTAGTAACCGAAGAAGCTTGATGGGAGGAATTTTAATTTGTAAACAAATTTTTAGGTATTTTACTCCCAGTGTTAAAGATCGTATGCTCGATCCGTAATTATTACTGTAATCATACGAACAGTATTTCAGTTTCGGAATTATGGACCTTACTTTATTTTCGAAATTACCTCCGGAGTAACGAACCTTCGGAAACACGATATGTAACTTTAGTTTCAGTGTCGAAGGAAACCTCTCCAGGAATTTTTAGACAATTGTCAGTCAGGGCGCTTGTTTCCGGCACGCTGGCAAAAATTTATCGACAATATTTGAAAATTTTTCTTATCCAACTCCAATTTCATAGCATTTATTGAATTGTGTAATAAACTTTTACCTTTTTTTATGGAGAACAAAATGTAGACATAATTTACTGATTTCAGTAGAGCCTTTGATACCCTTGACCGTGGAGGCTTATCGAATGAGGCGTACCAGATCTACGGTGTTCACCTTATCATTTTGATTGATTTCTTTGTAAGGTTTCTTTTTTTAATTTTTATTTACTAAAGGGTCAGCAGTGCTCTTCTGACTTTTGAACTCGGTTGTTACGTCAAATTTATCAGGTGAAAGAGAGAATATCGCATTTATCATTTGGGATTGGCGTATTCACACAATAAATTGCATGAAACTACTATTGAGCCTTTCAAGAACATACTATGCTGACACTCCGCTTTTCGAATTGCTTCTAAGTAGCGATCCCCCACTTTTTTCTTTCCCATCATTTGCTCAATGCCCGCATTTAGCTGCTCCTCATCTCTGTCCTGTTTCGCCTGGCATTCTTCCTTAGCGCGTCTCTTTTCCTCTTGCTGTTCTTGTTGCCTCCGCTTTTCCATGATTTCCCTCTGGCGGGCCCTGTCGGCGATCAGAAAGTGCTTGAAGATGTAAGATTCATCTCCGTCCACCATGCATCTCCCCAAAAGAGACAGTAGGCTGTGCTGGTAGGTCTCCTCCAGCTTTTCCTTCTCTTCGGTGATGTTGGCAACCTCAAAGATATCACTGATTCCATGCACGCGCAAGACGGTCCTAAGTTTCTTAACTTGAGAGCCATCATCACGGTCGACGTTGGTTATAACAGCCATCGGGTATCGACCTAAAATTATTAAAAGTCATAACCATATAAGGAGTCAAAGAAATATATAAGAAATTCGAATTTGTTTCTCAATATAATGTATTTTTCCAACGGGAAGGTATTTTTTGTCATCTTACTGACATAGTCATCTAGATTTTTTTAATTTGATAAATTTTTAGATCTATTTATTATTATATACTCAAAAATAAAACAAAGGTATTAATCTTACGTCTTCGTAAATATATAAAAAATACGTTTTCACTGGGGAAAGCAGGTAGAAGTTGTTAAAATACTTGGGATATATATTTTTCTATTGACGTATATAAAGGAGGCGATAAATTATGAAGAAATATCAAGAAAAATCAAAATATTATTAGACTGGTGTAAACAGCGCGATTTGACCCTAACTGGTAAAATACAATTTTTGAAAGTATTTGCCTTAGCTAAACTTATATATGTCCCTTCTTTATTATTGGTACCAACTTGGGTTTATGAAGAAGTTGAAATAATTTGTTTTGATTTCATATGGAGAGGACATTGATAAGATTTTTAAAAAATAAATATACTTTATTTAAAAGGTGTGTGAAGTTGTTTTAATATTCGTTATTCGTTATTCGATATTCATTTGATATTCATTTTATATTAAAAAATGCCTAAAATCGGATTTTTTTCGACGTATGCCTGGCGCCCGCCGTCCCCGACCTGATGCCATGATGAACTTAACCTTGACCATCAAGGTCACGGTCAAAAATGGCGCCAAAAATGAATACTAGCTGTTTTGACGATCTCAAAGTGGCCCAAAATCGAGGTCAAGGTCTTCATGGCATTAGATCGGGGACCGTGGGCGCCAGGCAGGGGTCGAAAAATGGCGCCAAAAATGAATACACTAGCTTTTTGACGAACTGAAAGTGGCCCAAAATCGAAAATTTTTCGACCCCTGCCTGGCGCCCACGGTCCCCGATCTAATGTCATAATGACCTTGACCTTGACCCCTCAAGGTCACAGTAAAAAATGGCGCCAAAAATGTATACTAGCTTTTTGACGAACTGAAAGTGGCCCAAAATCGAAAATTTTTCGATCCCTACCTTACGCCCACGGTCCCCGATTTAATGCCATGATGACCAGGTCAAGCTTATATTGAGGGGCCAAGGTCAAGGTCATTATGGCAATAGATCGGGGACCGTGGGCGCCAGGCAGGGGTCGAAAATTTCGATTTTGGGCCACTTTCAGTTCGTCAAAAAGCTAGTATTCCTTTTAGGCGCAATTCTTGACCGTTAACATGAGGGGTCAAGGCCAAGGTCATCATGGCATCAGCTCGGGGACCGTGGGCGCAAGGCAGGGGTCGAAGGGAGACAAGAAAAGCGGTCTTTATGAGCAGGTGGTCTTTATTTACAGGTTGGTTTAATACACATTTCAATGAGAAACACTATTCAGGGGATACAAAAATTGTGGTCTTTATAGACAGGTGGTCGCTAAAGCAGATTTGACTGTATTAATTTTTGGCGCCATTTCTGACCGTGACCTCGAGGGGTCAAGGTCAAGGTCATCATGGCATCAGCTCGGGGACCGTGGGTGGGTGGGTGTAGGTGTATACACTCATACATACATACCAATAAATTAATAAACAGGAAAAAAGAACAAGAAAAGAAAAAAGAAGGAAAAAAAAAATAAGGTGAGCAGATGATGTGCATACAAAGTCTTGATGATGTAACTAAAACATGGTAGCCGACAAAAAATATTTGGGGTCATTTGGGACATGTGCTTTACGAACTGGTCTATTACCCTATATACTTTCATTCTGCACCTGTCAGGTTTTAATGTACACCTTGTTCAGTTAAATTGTACCATGGTTGTTTATTTATGGATGGCATGTTATGGAATTATATCATGGTATTGTGTTTATTGCCATGTGTAATTACATTGTATAATTAATGCTTAATTTGTAATACGAAAATCTGAATCAAAGAATACAATTTATTTTTGTTTGGTTGGGTGTTTTAAGACGGCCCCCTATTTTCCTTCTTTTTTCACCGTCATGTATAGCAGAATGGCATAATTTCAATGTTTTAGCGTAAACTGCAAATGCAAATATAGAAGTCCATGGTTACTTTTGCCATATTTCGAAAGTTTAAAAACCCAAAAGTCCTTTGCTGAAGGGCGGACTGGCACTAGAATTCGACTGGGAGTTTGATGTGACCGGCCCCCTCAGACTACATCAAACAGCCCTAAGATCACAAACTCACCGGCCCTCAAGCCAAAATATCATGGGGCCCGTCGGGAAAACTCCACCAACTCCCCATGCCCAGTCCGCCCTAGCTGCTACTCATGATGCAACGTTTTTAGTATTACATCCGACTTCACCAAAAAGTTTAAGAAAAACGAAAGTGACGTAGCCATTTACGGATCAAGAAAATAACGGGCACAAATTTGGAACAAAACAGGCTTACCTTGAAGTTTGTGAACAACATCAACGACTTTTTTCAGTCCAGCAGTGTTGGATTGGATGTCATGCCGGACGCTGTTTTATTCGGAGAAAAAATGTTTAACAAACAAAAAAATGTCACTTAAATAGTGTCTATGGTTTCGAATCGTTTGAGGGTTAATGTTTCTTAAATGGTAATGGGACTAAAACTATAAAACGATAGGTTCAATCAAACACTTACAGTAAGGGCCAGCAATCTCATTCGGTTGTTTTTTCTCAAAAGACATTTTTCAATGAGTCATTGAAGGACTCATTGAATTTTCTCGTCTTTTTGTAATAACCAAGGTCGGGTTAAAACAGGTTACAGATTATGTTTAAACTAAACAAGTTGCGTTTAAAAAGGAGGCCTTCAAAGCATGGGTATTTCGCACTACGCTCTGGGCAAATGTTCCAAAATGCCTCAAATATCAACATATTTTTTTACACACGGAGAGGTCACACTTTGAATATTTTATGATGATCAAACAAAAAGTGATGGAGATGCGCCGAGAATAACTTTTGTTTTGCCATTTATAAAATCACCTATACATTAAGGAGCACTCTACAGTGCCTATACAAAAATACACACTTTCCTCCAAAATATAAAAGGTCTGGATGATTCTTTTCTTATAAAATATAGGTCTATATAATCAGATGGCACTGTGAGTATTTAGTATACGACACAACTGAGTGAGTACTGACTCATACATAACTCGCAAACATTGATTTAGGTATAAAAATGATTCAGTTTTGAATTCCAGCAAAGTGCACACAAGGTGGCAAGGGCTCGTGCTCTGTCAGCTTTTACATTGTAATCATTAATTTGAACAACAATTTTATTTCTAAACCTTCAACTAACCGCACACCCCCTACTCCCTCTCTCTCTCTCTCTCTCTCTCTCTCTCTCTCTCAGACACACACACACACACACACACACACCCACACGCACAACTTGGCATAATTTCCATTTTTGTCTGTAATATGTCGAAAGGATGAATTGCAGTGCAGGAAGATTACATAAAATGTTAAATGTTCATAGAAGAGAGAGAGAAAAAAAAATAAATCGATTTTTAAGCATCAAATTTGGTTCCTTTGTTTTCCTCCACCTCTTCCACCCAGTTACAAGATCTCTTGTTGTATGGAGGATGTGAAAAATGATACAATGTACTGCATATTGATATAATTTGCATGTACATGTTTAATTGAAGAAATGATAAAGCATTACCTTTATCAATAAATATCCTTCCCTTTCGAAATTTCTACAAGAATACTTAGTTTCTGGGATCTTGTAACATTTAAGATGAATTAAAAATTAGAAGAAGACAAGTCAAGTAAAATTAATGTTAGAGATCTCTTTCTGTTACTTCATTGTATCTATCCAACACCATCCACTTGATGGAGATGATTCGTGCTGGAAAACACCATCTGCAATGGTAGCGGTAGTGGTATTGGTGGTGAGGGCAGTTGCGTATCCACTATCGGGTGAAGGTATGATATGTCCTCCTTGAAGGACCAGGAAAAAAAAATCAGTACAACTTCCTACAAGAAATCCCGGGAGCTTCCAGATACCTAACTTCCATGTCCTTGAAGGATTCCACCCAACCCCTGGTTCATTAATTTCTGGATACGCCACTGGGGGAAGGGGGATGTGCACGGCTGGGTGTGGATTTAAGGATGCAGTGAATGTTTAACTCAATTGTTGGTAGTTAACAGAGCATTTGTATGTACAGCCTGATTTGCTCCGATCCCATTCAATTCGACTGAAACATTTTTTTTTTGCGCAAACCAATTTTTGCAAGTTTACTGAAAGAAGCATGCTCACTCAAACGTGGCATATTTTTAATACCCCAAAAAGGGCATAATCTTTTTTAATACACGCTGCACACTTAGAAATAAAGGTACAATTTTGCACCCTTCAAATGCAACACTGGCAGCACCTTTTTGGGTTCAACTTTGCACTCTAAGAAGCTTTTTGCACCTTTAAGGGTGCAGTTAGCTACATTTTGCAGCCTTAAAGGGTGCAGAGTTGTACCCTTAAGAAAAGGTACAAATTTGCACCCTTTGGATGCAAACATTTCTGCACCCTTAAATGTGCAAAGTTGCACCTTTTAGGGTGCAAACGGGCATTAAAGGGTGCAAACAAGAACAAAAAGGTGCATTTTTGCACCCTTTTCATGTAGGGGTGCAATATTGGTGCTGCCAGTGTTGCATTTAGGGTGCAAACCTGAACCTTTTTTTCTAAGTGTGTGTAAAGAATAGCGATGGCAAAGTTCTTTAGTATTCATCTAAATGGAGATGAGCCATTCTTAGTATTAGACTTTTGTGAGTAAAAAAAATGACTTTCGTGAAGAAAAATCTTCATATTTCGAGCAAAATTTTGATTTTTTTAATGATGTAGATAAGATAATGAAAAGAAATGTTACAGAATAGTACTAGAAAATAGACACGAACCTGAAAACGAAGACAGCACAGCCGATGGCATAATTAATATCCTCGTCAATAGCATCGAGATAAAACTCTTTTTCTTCCTTTTTTTTTTGCCACTCCACTACGGTGGCATAACCGCGTTTTCCATCTGTAATATTCAGACATGATATTTCAATTTTTAGTAAATCCATACCATTACCATACTGAGTTATGACCATCCATTTCCCCACCCCATCCCCCCACACACACGCAGCGCATATATACAGTGCGTCCCGGAAAAAAAAACGAATTGTGACCACAATGTATGCTCTGTGACAATGACTATCTATTTTCCATCATTTTTCCAACTAGGAGTATAATGTTTTTAAATGATATCTTGATGGCATCCATCCGTACATGCTTTACCGAGCAGTGGCATTTTATAAATGACATGTAAAAACTCACTTGTGCCGGACTTGGGTAAAAACATGAAAAAGTTAGGATCACATGCGACCATGACCCAAGAGAAGACTATTGTCATATCTTCTTTCATTAATGAGGGTGAGGATAATGCCCTCATCATAAAACAAAGGATCGTCAATGTTAGGGGTAAAGAAAGGACATGTTTTGTATTGAAATGATATTGAAATTGAAATCGAAATGAAAGCTTTTCATTTTACATTTTTTTCAAACTGATGTTTCTTTTAAGAACAAAGCGGACAGTGATATTTTTCATTAAAGTAAATTAAATGACACTTTCCATTGTCATTAAATGGAAGTAAAAGGTAGAACGAGGTCATAAGGCAGTAAAATATCAAGATTATGGCAATTTCCCACCTCAGGAGGGACACCTTTTCCATCACAGGAAGGGCTCTTTTCCATCTTTTAACGGATATTTATTGACCTTAAAATTTTGGGGGGAGTATGCCCCTGCCGCCACTGGAAATTGGTTATTGACCCGTGCTTTATTAATTTCTGATTGAATGTATGCCATTGACACAAGGGAATTTCACGTTTCATATTTCTTAAAGCTGGTATTTCAATGTAGTCATTTTGCATGTGTTCCTAACGTTTTCCCGGTTTTACCCGCCAAATCTGGCACAACTCCGGTTTTACATGTCATATGCAAAATGCTGCTGCTCGGTAAAGCATGTACGGGATGGATGCCATCAAGGTATCATTTAAAAGCATAATTCTCCTAGTTTATGGAAAATAGATTATTATCATAGAGCACATACTGTGGTCACAATAACCCTTTATTTTATGGTTTTGTTTTTTCTGGGACGCACTGTATATATATATATATATATATATACATTGGGTTATCAATCCAGCAGTTAAAGTGCTCAATGCAGGAGCAGAGCATTAGTATATATATATATATATATATATATATATTGTGAGGAAATAACATATATAACAGCTTTGGCAACTCTCGTGGAAATATATATATATATATATATATATGTATATATAACCATATATATACAAGTATATACATATATATATATAATTACAGTAAAAGTAAAGGAGAGGTGGTAAATTTAAAAAAAAACCTTGATTTACTAGGAAACGCTAAAATGGGGTTTAATCCCTTTTGGAATAAAACTCTTCTTATATAGAAAAAAGTAAAGACTGGTGCATTAATATTGCCAATTCAAGTTCCAATTTATTGTCCAAATCTTCGAGACGAGCACTTTCCTTCTACAGGGACAGGACGGCAATAAGTAGACTTTTGGAATAACATTAGATATATATATATATATAAATATATATATATATATATATGTATAAGAAAATAACATATATACTAATTTTCGCCACTCTCGTGGAAAGGAATACAATAGGGGTGAGACAGAGACCATTCTTTGATTTGATTAAGCTCTGTGTGACAATGGCCTCTCAAGGCATTTCCCTCACCATTCTATTGTTGTGTTCACTTTCTCTTTTTATGTACTGCTACATTTCATGTAAAGTTAATTGAATGTGTGGATGTACATCCCAATCCAGGTCCACAGACCAATGCTTATAATTAATTGGATAATCTTGGTAGTATTCAAAGTCAAGATGTTGTAATTTCAAATAAAATTCAATATGATGTAGATTTTTTTTTAAGTTTTAGATCTTAACAGCTTAGAGTAACTCCAGTAGTTTGGTTAACGCTTCGCAATTGCAAGGGTCGCATCAAACGGGGTCGTAAAGGTGGTCGATGTCGGCGGCGTCTTCTTCATGAGCAGTCAATTTCACCAGAGCAGAATGATTGCCATATAAGATTAGCCTTGTGGAATGCGCGGTCTTTGAACAACAAAATGCAAATGTTATCAGATTTCATTATTGGCGATAACAGTGCTATCGCTGCAGTGACAGAGACATGGCTAAATGAAGACGACCGCGACAACTACCCCATCGCTCAGCTCACATCTGTTCTAAAAGACCATGACTGGCATCACAAGCCCCGAATGCATCGTGTCAGCGGTGGTGTAGGAATATGCATTCGAAAGTCTTCTCGCGTCAAGGTGTATGATGATACGACTTCCAGCTAGAAACACTTCTAATTTCACACAAGCAAGTTCCAACACGTCTTAACGTCATCCTCAGCGCACAGCTACAGGAGACTCAACTGAGCAGCTCTTTCTCCGTGAGTTCTCCACCTTCATGGAACATCTCACCTCATCGCCTCATCAGTTATTAAAGGTGCTACTCGGAGATGTACAAACAAATCAAAATGCAATAAATTTGGTATCAACGGAGGGGGAAGATGCCCTAAAACATTCCATCAACTTTCAAAATCCATAGGTTTTCATAAATTAATATTATTCTGTTTCAAATATGTGCCAAAATATTCGCATATTTTCGCCCCGCGAGCAGTTTCTTTTTCAACCTTGGAAATGTGACGTAATACTCGGGACACACTTGCTTGCTTCTAGCTAGCTCACGATCACGTCAATACAGCGTGCGCACATAACGTTCACGGTTCGAGGTAAGCTACTGATTTCTTCCAATCTTTGAAAATCTTGTCGACAAAATGTCTGATTCAGATTTTAGATCCTGGAATCACACCGTCATTCCATCAATCACTGGGTGAATCACTGCAGCAGCCACACACACATATACGATTCATACAGCTACAGTACAGTCAAGTCGTATACCGTAAGCTAGCTGTCCCGAGAATGACGTCATTTTTGAAAAAAAGTCTTGATAATCTTTTTGAACAAGCTTACATCTCAAAAATTTCATCGTATTTTTTTTTTTCGGGGGGGGGGGAGGGGGGGATTAGCTTTCCAAAAATGTATAATTTGTTCTATTTCTTATTTTATGGCACATTTCTCCAGTTACTTGCTTCATATACGATTAAAATCACTATTAAAGGCATTTGCTACCTTTGTGAGCAGCTGATTTAAAAAATTCTCAAACCAAGATGAAACATGTGTATGAGTAGATGTATTAGTACTCAAATACCCTGAAAACAACCATTATTCGGAATGAAAAGCTGTAAGTACAAAGCAAACTGCAATTTTATAATTTCGCGTCTTCGAGACGTTTTAATAAGAGACCGTTACTCTCGAGTTAAAAAAATAAGTTGTCTGGCTCCTCCTGCGTTGAGATCGTGTGCATTTTTTTTTCGGGGGGGAGAACATGACGAGACTGTCAATCTACTCGCATTCAACGTGTATTATTCGCACGCTACGAAAATTGCATAAATCACTATTCAATATAAATTCAAACTCCAAGAACCGACCGTTAAAACGCTAGATTTTCTTTCCAAACATTGACTTAGATTTTCACTGTTTTAAAATACTTCCCAAAGGTATTATGGCTTGAGACTCTCATAGCCATATTTTAAAACCATAACCCACATTTTGTACAAATTTCAAGTAACAGAATGAGATATTTTTAAATTCCTAACAATGCTAGCCAATGCCTTTAAGTTGGTCATTTTAATTATCATGTTAACGCTGTCAATTAATGATATCAACTCCAGGAATTTCTCATCTGTACTAACAGCATTCAACTTGCGACAGCATCTTGACAAGAGCCTCGGACAGTTTCGTTAGTGATCGAAGCTCAACATCTCCCATCGGATCATGTTGCTATCTCATGCAGCTTGGACATTCGAAAGCCTCCACCATTAAAATTGGAGATAAAGTCTAGGAAGATCCACAACATCGACATTGAAGCTTTTTCCAGTGACATACTCGAGTCAGATCTGTACTCTTCTCCAAGCCCAGACCTGAATGAGCGAGTAGATCAGACCATGGTTCACAGATGAGCTTAGGGAATTGAAGCAAAAACTTCGTGCTATGGAACGGAAAGCTTTTTCTCCGTGTGGTCTTGAAATCGATCGGCAGATCTATATGAAAGCGTCCCATCATTATAATAATCAACTCACTTCAGCCAAACGGACTTACCATCGCAATCAGCTGAAAGACTGCTCTTCGAGAGAGCTCTTCAGGAAGGTCGAACACCTGTTACGGCCCCAGTCATCCAAAACCTTTCCAAATAATGTCAATTTTGAAATATCTCTGTCAGAGCGTTTCTTGGGATACTTTGCTGAGAAAGTTCAGCTCATCACTAATGAATTGCAGTCACCAGTGGCTGATAACAGTAGGGAATTTTTCTGAGAAACCGGCAACCTCATTATTCACCCAATTTAGGTCAGTGTCTGAAGACGAGGCTGTCAGGTTCATTACTACTTCATCTTCCACAACATGTCAACTTTGACCTGGTCCCAACTTAATTTATGAAGAAAATGCTAGTAGAACTATTACCATTTATGACACAGGTTATTAATGATTCTTTCATGACTGGTTCTTTCCCGGAAAGTTTTAAGCATGCAAATATTATACCTACACTGAAAAGTTCAGCTACTGATGTTGAGGATTTAAATAGTTATCGTCCGAATGCAAACTTGAGATTCTTTGGCAAACTTTTGGAAATAATTGCTTCTTTTCAGCTTCATCAGTATTAGAATACATTCAGTTTATATGCAAAGTCACAATCTGGTTACCGCTCATTTCACAGCGTTGAAACTGCTCTTTTGCTAGTAACTGATGACATCCTTTTATCACTTGACAAAGGAGAAGTCATCCTGGTACTGCTAGACTTTCCAAGAGCGTTCGATACCATTAATAATGATATTTTGTTGAAACGTTTGAGACTTCGTTTTTGGAATTATGGGTCAAGCAGTTGCTTGGATAGAGTCCTATCTATTCCAGTGCACTCAAACTGTAGCGTTTGGAAAAGAACGGTTATCCACAAAAACATCTCTCAAGGGGCCCCTCAAGGGTCCGTATTACATGTATTAGGCCCGATCTTATTCACTCTTTATACATCTCCATTAGAAACCATAATTGATACTCATAACATTCATAAGATGTTTTATGCAGATGACACACAACTGTACATTGCATTTAAGAGAAATGATGTTGCTCATGTTACTGCACAAATATGAAATTGTATGCAATCAATCAAAGAATGGTCTCAAGTAAATGGGTTAAAGCTCAATGATACTAAGGCTGAATTTCTTCATCTTTCTTCGCGCCATAGATCAAGCAACCCAATATCAACATTTCTTGTATCATCTGCTCGTTTTCTATTCCTAAAGTGCATAGAGACATGCAATTTTGCCTATTTCTTCGTCAGGAATTGAATCCGGGTGGTTGGCTTAAAACGCCATTGCCTTAATCACTAGACCACGGAGTCGGATTAGTGGTTTCGGCGACACCAGATTCAATCGACCGCCAGATTGACAAATCTTCAACCTCATATAATTGTCAACTTATATATATATATATATATATATATTTAAAAAACAGAAGAAAATTCATGCTTTAATGCAACTTCTTTATTTTCTCTAATTTTTGACGTCTTCATCAAGCGAATGACAAACTTTCGAAGTAGTACCATGTAGCGTTTCCAAGACAATGCGCAGCTAGCTTATAAGTAACCGGGAGCATTGTCTTGGAAACGCTTTACAGCTCAACAACATCTTACAATCACAAATACGTCAAGGAGACGTCAAAATTAAAATACACGTATGTAAATTATGATCCAAAGCGTACACAAAAGGTCAACCCAAGGTTGGTTGAATTGTCTCAATTCCAGTTGAATGCACTCACAAATAATGAAAGTAACTCCTGAACACCTTTCAGCACAAACCGGGGGTATATGTCATTGAGGCCTGTAGGGCATCCGCGTCCGTGACTTTCTGAAAAGTACCCTA
Source organism: Heliocidaris erythrogramma (assembly GCA_025617745.1). NCBI lineage: Eukaryota > Metazoa > Echinodermata > Echinoidea > Camarodonta > Echinometridae > Heliocidaris > Heliocidaris erythrogramma. The sequence continues at coordinate 16,280,687 of CM046864.1, read as the reverse complement.
AACGAGGATTTTAGATTTTTAGATCCTTAACAGGGATTTTTTAGATTTTGCAAAGTATTGTACACCCTATTCGAGGATTGGTTCTTCTTGGCCCTTATTTTGTTAAAAAGGAAGAGTTAAATGCAAATATTTACTTTGGAACACATGCTTCCAGAATGGTGTTTTTATTGAAAGAATAGAAACCTCTTTGGATTAATGGAAAAAAAATATCCACGGGAAGATTTTCAGATGCCGCTTATTTTGCTAGTTTACAAAGCTAGTATTATGACCTTTCACAACAGGAACAAATGAAAAGATAGTGAGGGGGTACCAAAAAACACACACTCATTCAAATTCAATGATGAACATAGGCCATGTAAACACTTGCAGAACTTGATGATTTGAAAAAACCGTATGCACACAAACGTCAACACTATACATCCATGGTTCAGTCACCAAAAACCAAATTGACAAGATTGCATAATATATATTTATGAACAATATTACCCTAAGCCTTTTGGGATGTTTATATTTCTTGGAGTTGTGATATACATGTACATGTGATAAATTAAAGATAATTGCTACACTTTATGACATAAGGTCAATACTATGTAATTTTATTTCAGCAAAATTTGATCATCATTTTGTACACTAGCTACAAGAATCATAATATACTCAATTAATGATCAAATAAAAGAAAACATGCTAAGCTCCTGGGCAAATTACACGTTAGGAATGCACTCCTATGGCAGAACTATGTTGAATCAAAAGAAAATGGTCTGTACCAGGGGTGTCGATCCGTGTTCACGACTGGGGGCGGGGGGGGGGGGGGTGGGGATGACCGGCGAGGGAGCGAAGCCAGTGGCGTATCTCGGGATTATGGCGCCTGGGGCAAAAATGAATTTACGCCCCCTCCCCCCGAGTGCCCAAACTTTTCTACGTTAGCGAGGGAGCAAAGCGACGAAGCGGCACATTTTTCAATTTTAACCCTACAAAAAACGCAATTGACCACCGTACTGAGCGGTAGAGAAGCTTGAATTATATACAATGATAAATGGTTATCTATTCACTCACGTCTACAATCGGAAGCAAAGCTAACAAAAACCCTTATTTTTTCTTCGTTTCATGTTTGTTTGGTGTTTTTAAACTTGTGGTAGAACAGGGAACGGATAAATATGATACTGCTTTTTGCGAGCGAGCGAGCCAAAAATTTGATACTTTTATTCATAACAATAGGATGATATGCATCAATAAAACAAGATTATTATTTTTTCTTACTAGATATTTTTGGCGGGCCGCATGAAATCGTCTCGCAGCCGGGCCGCACATTAAGGGCTTTAAGCTATTTAAGAACTACTAGGCCTATTGGGGGCGCGAAATTACGAGATATTGAAAGAAAATGATTATGCGAGGGAGCAAAGCGACCAAGCTTTGGAAAATTTTCCCCTTTTTTTCTTTCTCTCCTTTGCGTTTTTTTACGCCCCCTCCAAGTGCCGCCGAGGGCACGTGCCCTCTGCCCCCTTAGAGACGCCACTGAGCGAAGTGAGCGAGCAGGGGAGGTTGTGGGAGGGGTATCCCCCTCACACTCCAGGGACTTTTTTTCAAAAATCTGTCTATAAAACTTGCATTTTAGAGCATCCCTCAATTTTATTTTTCAATGAAAAGAAGGAATGGACGGACCCCCCAATTGACTGAGAATAACAATGCAATTCCCGAACGAATTTTCTTCAATATTTTAGCATTGAAATTATGGCATTTATTATTTCCTTACATCTAATCGTTCAAAAATGTGATGGTATTTCAAGATCAAACATAATGAGTTTTGATAATTATTGCTTTAAGTAAAAAATGTATAATAATTCTTATTTATTCCATCCAAAAATATTGGGGGGGGGAAGGGTGATAATACTGGCCATCCCACCTCATTTTTTTTTGGGGGGGGGGGGGGCGGGGCGGAGATATACCCCCATCCCCTCTCCCCGGGATCGACACCCATGGTCTGTACCATGGTTGATAAATACCCCTACATACTTGCCGCATACATGTAGAAATAATTGCAGTTCTTAGTTTATGGAAAGTCTCATACATGTACATGTTTCAACAGATATACATGTATATATTTTTTTTCTCCAAATGCCATAAAACAATCGCTACACTCTATTACCAGTGTAGTAAAATCACGCAAAACCGTTATAACGCAAACGCGTAATAATTTAACGTCAAAATAGTAAATCGATCACAGTGAGAGCACCGTCCGCTCTCCACTGAGTCCCCAACTATGCACGCAAACCGTATGCGAATGGAAAGAAATTGAACGACTACGCGACACGTTCTTCATCTTTATTCTCCTCCCAGGGACGGCTTGGAAGGCGATGGGACGATTGCAAAATACGATACTTTTAACATGCAATGTATACTTGATCGAGCTATCCGCGCCGAATTGGATTTCCCCGTGGCGTTTTTCTAAAAATCAGTCACAAATATTAAACAGCTTTTTCCAGAATCTGACTTGAACAAAATTAGGTGTGTGTAACAGCCGTCTTCACTTAATTCGTTTCAAAACCAAAACCGAGTTTGTCTGTGTGATATGCATGGGGTGTACAGGGTGTATGTATTCGAGCGCTGCATGTACTACACTGACTGTGTAGTATGTGTATACTGCTGCTCGGCTCGGCCGGCCGTGTGTATGTATGTGTGAGCGTGTCCTTGTGGCGAGTAGCATGAGCAGTGTAGTTCGCAAATTCGGGCGAACGACTAATAAGAGACTGTGAAATTCACTGGAGCGTAGAACTGGAGTTCGAGCTTGCTGTGCGAGGGTTCAGTAAGTAACTCGCAGCGAAAAAAACGCTATACCGTTATAACGGTTTCGCGTGATTTTACTACACTGATTACATTATAATAATACTGTGTCTTTTTATTTCACCGAATTTGAATCAGATCATCATTTTGTATACTTCAAACTAGCTCTAATGTACAAGAATCATATATATTCAATTAATGATGAAATAAAAGACAATATATTATGCCATGGCCCTGGGCAGATTACACGTTAGGAATGCACAACCACCTTGAATGTACATTGAAATAGTTATGAGCATCGGGAGCTAATATCTGTGAAATATCTGTGAAATAATCAGCAAAGTCCTACACTAAATGGACTTGATTCTTGAGCAACATCTATAATACAAGCCAGAGACACTCTACAATGTGATTTCTTGAAAATTGTGATTCAAATGGAGTAGTACATTTATTTGCTGAAGATCTGATGCAGTGAGTGTGTTGTTTTGCTGCCTAGTCCCATACCATCAATTAAGTGTATCTTTTAACATCGCGTTAAAAATATTTCGACACTGTGCTGAGCTGTGAATGCATTAAACTATTTGCATGCTGAATAGACACAATGGCAGATGTTCAGTCATCCTTACCTGCCATTGAAACGGCTGTGATCACATGCATAGTGATTAAGCAGCTGTTCAAAAACTCTGACTTCATTGATCAACTTGGTGCAATTATGAGTACAGCAGTTGAAAAAAAAAATAGAGATTATTGACAAACTGGATGTAATCAAGGGCAATGTATTTGACCTACAAACTCAATTAGAGGAGAAAGATAAACAAATCAACAACCTGACAAAACGAATGGAAACTCATAAAGAGAACATCAACAAGTTACAGCAATACTCGCGCCGCTCCTGCATCAGGATCTTAGGGGTCAACGAGAAACCAGGGGGTGGTTTCATCAAATCAACTCCATGAAAGTCATAACTGTTGTCGGCGATCTACGGAAATGTCATGGACCTGAAAAACTGTTTCACGAAGACATGATAAACGACAACTCAATGATATCGATACTCATCGGCGAAAAAACATAGTCTATATCACAGTCCATTGGAATTATCGTCAATTACCCAAACAGATTTTGAGGCTCAGTTTTCCCAAACTATTCCAAAATGTCAAAAATGGCAGCGAAGATGAATGCTTGTGATACAAACATCCCGTTTACATGAAAAGATGTGTTACTTATGGGATCTTAGAATTTATAAAATTGAGAAAACTCGAGGAGGCTTTTGCGATGTACGAATCTAGATTTGTAGGTAAGAGGATACCGTAAGTGACTAATTACGGAAAGAAGACCCAAATCGTGTTCATTTTAGAGAAAATGATTAAATTAAGATATCCTATGGCCCAATTTTAAATATTTATTCATTAAAAGATACATATAATATCATTCATATCAAAGCATTGCGTGAAAACGGGAAGAATAGCGAAAATACATACATGATAAATTGTCGTCGTTCACATGGGTCTGTATATACAGACTGTTCCGTTTTCAATGTTGATTCTATGGTAGACGGATGTGGATATTTTTAAAGACCTGGTCCGAACCGAGAAATCAAATAGGTGAATTATATATCAATCTGAAGCTTAGGGGACACAGAAGAGGAAAATCACCACTATTTATCCAGAAATTGCCATGCGGATGAGAAATAGTGGTTTGAAATCTGGAATTCCGGTGGAATTCAAGTGCTTCACCCTTATAAAAAAATACCATAATAATACTACGTATTTCATGGTATTACCGCCATAATACCACGAAAACATGGTAAATCCGTGGTACACATCGTATTGCCACAGTATTACTACGAAAAACATTGTATATTCATGGTACATTCATAGTATTTTCATCTTGACAATGGGTAACGCGGTACATTCATGGTACTTTCACAGTAATACCGTCTGTTGTCACGGTTTTGCAAATCTCTATCTCCTACATTTTCTCCCGGTCCTCATCTTGGCAGTGGCTCATACTCCCACGCTACTAGTAACTACCCCTAACCTTGCCCCTTCACCTGCGGCAGCATCCCCGTCTTCATCACCGGCCAGATCACTATTGTCCTCGTCACTATCACTACTGCCGCTGCCAGAACTCGATTCACTTTCATCGTTTCCCTCATCTTCTCCACTTACTTCCTCACCATCCTCTACCTCCTCGTATTCACAGTCCATCAGCAAATCATCCTGATCTTCTTCGATCACAACTGAGGCCATGACAACTCAAAACTTTTGTAAAGAAACTTTATTATGCAGCGTTCAATGGACTTCTCCCCGCTCAACTTGTGTTGTTTATGTACAAATACATGCACGATTGCGTCGCGGCCTTCTAGTACTAAGTTCAAGTTCTAGCGGGTCTTCATAAGATGACGTCATAGCGCTTGCGATTTATTTCGGACCGGCTCACCCGTAAATGGCGGGGAGGCTGAACATTATTTTTTGTTTTGCTTATTGTGCAATTACGAAATGTCTCATTGGTCTTAATCATATATTTTTGTATTCTACGTCCAATAAGCTTTCCATTGATATATAGTTGTTCAGTCACCGGACCAGGTCTTTAATATTAATCTCATTTACTTGTTGCGGGGTCAAGAAGCCATAAGAACATAATTGTTCGTCTGTACAATATTATGATACGGACATAGTAATAGTATCTGGTAAAGGAATGATAAAGGATAGTGCTTGGAGATCAGGAAATAAATGTTCTCTTAATTTACATTTGTTATTTTTTCGCAGCCCATAGAATAACTAATAGCTGACTTGTGGTGGCGTTCTAAAAAGATATGACAGGTCTGGAGCACCGACAAGTCACTTGTCGGTGAAGTTGTTGCTGGTCTTGGCTAAGACGGCTTTGTGAAACAGTTAGCTGACAAGTTGAGCGACATCGTCGAGATGTCGCTGATCTTGTCGTTATGACGGTTTGATGAAACAACCCCCAGATGAACATACAGACCGGCTATCAGCTGATGTGATCAAAGGCAAACTGGGCGTGGTGATTGACATCGATAAAGACATCGAACGATCGCATTGCACGGGGCCATCATCTGATGGTTCGAAGTACCCTCGTCCAATAATAGTGAAACTGTCATCTTATAGAAAGCGACAAGAAATTCTCATCAATCGTCGGAGGCTGAAAGGTACGGGGATTACGATCGCGGAAGACCCAACACGACGAAATCTGCCATGCTGCCAGCTGGCGGCGATGGATCAAAAGACATTAAGAGACGGGTACGGAGCGAAGATGAACTTAAGCTGATATAGAGTGAGACCTGTTTATTAAATCCTCAAATCATTGTAATTGAGTATAAACATAGACATACACAAATTGATAATGATTGCTTATAAATGAAGACATTATTACAATACAATATTAAATTGAATACAGATAAAAACAGACTTGTAATGTGAATACTTATACAAAGACTTTTAAAATGTAAATATCATTCTTCAAACTTCTCAAAGCTTCTTTTGTATCTATTACACGTACCCATAGAAGCATTTCTTTTTAACTTACAACACTAAAACTAGATTGTACTTGGTTTTTATTATGTTATTTTGTATTATTAGTTACTCTTAATTCAGCTGTTTGTTTTTGTGTGTGTTATTCAATGCGTTCTGGGTGTGTAATTTGTGGCGTGTATTTCAAAAGTGCCAATTCTACCGATAAACAATGCGATGATTGTGTAACACTATTTCCATTTAATCATTTTGAACATGATGATGAATATAAGATTAACATGTATAGTTATTTTAACTTAGATGATGACTCATTAACTGAAAGACTGAAGCATCATTGGCATTCCTGAAACTTGGTTTAACTCAAATTCAAATGTTAATATGTATAATATGAAGGGTTATAATCTAGTTCAGATAAATAGAGAAAATAAAAAAGGTGGTGGGGTTGCACTATACATTAATAGTAATTATGATTATGTGATTCGATCTGATTTGTCCCATAAAACATCAGAATTTGAATCTTTATTTATTGAACTTAAAGTTAAAAATAAGAAACCTGTTGTTATTGGATGCATATATCGGGCTCCAAATACTAGCATAGATATTTTTTGGGAAAAAATGAATGATATTTTGAATATTGTTACCAAAAATAGTATGGATTTATATTTGATGGGCGATTTCAATATAAATATTTTGAACATTAATTCACATAAGAAATCAAATGAATTTTTAGATTTGATGTTCTCTCATCATTTACTTCCTCTATAACAAAACCAACAAGGATTCATCAACCTCAGCAACTTTAATTGATAATATTTTTGGTAATTCTATCGATGGTAATATTGTTTCAGGTCTTGTAATTTCTGATTTATCTGATCACTTCCCCATATTTTGTTTTAATAAAGATAATAATTATACATTTAGCCATTTTGGAAATACATTACCCAAACGCTTAATAAATGATGAAAATATTCAGACATTTAGAAATAAATTAAAAGAAGCTGACTGGAGTCAGGTTTTATGTATTGAATATATAAATCATTGTTATGATAGATTTTGATGATTTATAATTCGTTATATAATGAATGTTTTCCTATAATAAAGCCTAAAAACTTTAAAATTAAATTTAGGAAACCTTGGATGACATTTGGACTTTTACGGTCAATTAATAAAAAACACAGATTATATAAGAATTATTTGAATAAGCAAACTGAATTGAATAAAGAAACATATAATAAATATAAAAATAAACTGATTAGTGTTTTGAGAATGGCTAAATCAAATTATTATACAACACTTTTTGCTAAAGTTAAAGGTGATTCAAAAAAAAATGTGGAATGAAATTAATAATATCATAGGCAGTCACAAACAGAAGAAAATACCCTCAACCATGTACAATAATAATCTTAATAATATAATTTATCAAAAGAGGAGTTTAATAATTATTTTCTTTCAATTGGAAAAAATATTTCTGACAGTATACCCAATGTTAGCAATAAATCTTATGATAATTATTTATTTGCAAATACAAATACCAAGTCATTATTTTTTAGACCAACTTCAATTTATGAAATTATAAAATTAACAGCAAGTCTTAAATCATCTAAATCAAATGGCCCAGATGACATATCATCTAGAGTTGTGAAAGGTTCTATTCATTACATTGTTGAACCATTATGTTACATTTATAATCTATCATTGTATACAGGAATGTTTCCACAAAAAATGAAATTATAGACCCATTGCAATTTTATCTGTTTTTTCTAAAATTCTTGAAAAAATTGTTTATGAACGATTGTATAATTACCTTCAAATTAATAATATTTTGATTAATGAACAGTTTGGATTTCGTAAACAACACTCTACTGCATTGGCATTATTTAATTTTTCACATTTTGTGCACCAAGCTCTTGAAAAGGGAAATTATTGTTTAGGCTTGTTCATGGATTTATCCAAAGCTTTTGACACCATTGACCATCACATACTGTTAAGTAAATTGGAACATTATGGAATTCGTGGCATGGGATTAAGATGGTTCACTAGTTATTTAGTTGATAGAAAACAGTATGTGGTGGTCAGTGGTGCCAAATCTGATATTAAATATGTACAGCATGGTGTCCCTCAAGGTTCAGTTTTGGGTCCGCTTCTTTTTCTTTTATACATTAATGACATTGTTCATTCCTCAAAATTATTTAACTTTTCCTTGTTTGCTGATGATACAGTAATTACATTGAGTAACAAAAATTTACATACACTCATATCATTAGCAAATGAGGAAATTTTTAATGTTTTAGATTGGTTCAGAGTTAATAAATTATCCTTGAATCTTGATAAAACAAATTACATTGTGTTTAGAACTAGAAAAAGAAGGGTACCCACAACATTACCTGATATTTCCATTGATAATGTTAATATTTGTAAGGTAAATAATGTTAAATTTCTTGGCGTTACATTGAATGGATTTATGGACTGGAGTACCCACATATCTGTGATATCAAAATCGATTTCCAGGGCTGTTGGTGTTCTTTCCAGACTTAAATTTATTGTACCCAGTACTGTTTTGAAAATGATATATAATACTCTTGTTCTTCCACATTTAAATTACTGTAATCATATTTGGGGAAATACTTACAATACAAAACTCACTTAAAGAAATTGTTCATTCTTCAAAAAAAATATCAGTTCGAATTATTACAAAATCTTTTCTTTTCAATCAACCACTATTCCCCTCTCTTTAAAAAAAAATGAATATTTTACCAATTTTTGAATTAGTTTCATTAAATTCCTTGATATACATGTATTCCATAAAAAATAGATTATTTCCAAACATATATTGCAATATGTTTGTCCAGAACTCTAGTCTTCACGCTTCTTCAACCCGTCAAAAACAAGATTTTCATTTACCAAAGGTCAAATTGACAATCTCACTCAATTCTCTTTATTTTGTTGGCATTAAGCTCTGGAATCAATTAGACGAAACCATTAAATCAAGTACTACATTATCTCGGTTTAAAAAGCTCTGTCAAAGGCAATTAATGTATAATTTGTCTATTATTGGTCATTGATGCATATTATTTTCCTTCACTTATATTTTCACATTTTATATCTGTGTGTGTGGGTGTGCGTGTTTAGCTTGTTGTTTGATTGCTGGTGTATGTGTGTTGTATGTATCTATGTATGCATGCGGGTGAGTAAGTGTGAATTTGTATGTATAAATCCTTTTTTGTTTATTTTTGTTTATCACTGATACTTATTATGTAATTATTTGTCAGGGCCAATTTCATTACAAGCATTGCTTTTTCCTTTTGGTCCTTACCATAATGATAATTTGATGTTCATATCCTGTAATTTCTTTTGTAAATTGTATGCTGTACTACACTGTTGGTCATAATGTTAGCATAATTCGTATTTTCATAGTCATCCGTTGATTTAATTATATTTAAAAGCATAAATAGATAATATTGACCAGGTTCATTGATTACATAATGATTTTGTATTGTCGAGGTAAAAGTCGGTCAAGTGAAACATTCCATAACGTGGCCTTATTGTTTGGTGCTATGAAAGGCAGAGCCTCCTTTCTGCTGTTGTTTTGCTGTCCATTTCGTGCAGAAAGCCTACGTGTGTTAACAGCCCGTTTTCAGAGTTAGCTTGATCAATTCCTACCAAATTTGGTACATTGATTCCTTACACTATGCCTCGCCCAACGGCACTTGCAATTCGTCAGAGGGTCCTTGCACTCCGACGGAATGGACGGACACAGGCCCAGATTGCAGATATTCTTGGACTATCGCAGAGTTGTGTGTGCCGCATCCTCAGAAGACATCGAGAGGCGGGTACTTTGAGTCCAGAGAGATCTACAGGTCGACCACGAAGAACATCCGCACGGGATGACCGTCAACTGCTGAACATGTGCCGTAGGAACCGGAGAATGCCAGCGAGTCGTCTTTGCCACTTGTGGAGGAGGCACTTCGGAGTGAACGTTTCACGGGAAACCGTAAACAGGAGACTTGTCCAACATGGCTACAGAGCTCGGCGAATGACCAAGGTTCCACGTCTCACTGTTCGCCACCGGGTTGCTCGACTCCAGTGGGCTAGGAGGCACAGGAGATGGCAGCTTGGTCACTGGCGCCATGTAATCTTCACTGATGAAAGCCGGTACATCCTTGACTGCACCGATGGGAGGCAGAGGGTTCGACGATTGTGGGGCGAGAACCTCCGTAATGACTGTGTCCAGGAAACCAATCAAGCAGGTGGAGGCTCAGTGATGGTATGGGTCGGAATACATTATGGCGGATAAACGCCATTGGCTACACCTGAAGGAAACGTCAACGCCGTCGTGTACCGCGATATCCTGGAACGCCATTGTCTTCCATACGCGAGAAGAGTATACGGCAATAACTTTCAGCTCCAAGACGACAACGCTCGATCACATAGGGCACGTCTGGTGAGGGAATTCCTTGACGCAGAGGACGTGCAGCAGATGCCTTGGCCTGCCTGTTCCCCCGACATGAACCCCCACTGAGCACGCCTGGGATGCATTGGGCCGTGCCATCAGTGAGAGAAACAATCATCCTCAAAATGTGCAGGAGTTAGCCCAGGCACTGACCGAAGAGTGGGATGCACTGCCCTTGAACACCATCAACAACCTTGTGGACAGTATGCCACGGCGTGTGGAGGCACTGGTGCGTGCCAGAGATGGCCATACCAGGTACTAAGTGACCCAACAAGATTAAAAAGAGGAACACTTCCCTTCAATCATCAAAAGATCCCAAGATTTTATTTTTCACGATAAACTTATCATGGTTAAACATTTACCAAAAACGATACATTTTTTTCAAGGAATCCAAGGTCTGGATGATTGTGTTTGTCAAAAGTGGTTTAAACCAGTGTATAAAGTTTGTATGAATTAATTTTTGTCTTATATTTTTTATTTCATATGTTGAGAACAGATTTATCAATAAAATCGGTGCAGATATAAGCTTTATTTTGCCAAAAATGACTCGTATTGTTGTCAATAGTGTACGAAAGGTAGAAAAAAAAATTATGCTACCGTTATGACCAACAGTGTATTGTTAACGTTATATTGTTATTTTCTTATGGTTAAATAAATGAATCTTGAATCTTGAATCACTTCTATGGCAGAAACTTTGTTGAATGATGACAGGAAAATGGTCTGTATACCACGGTTGATACATACATGCTGTACATACACTGTAAACACTAAAGTGCTACTTTTTCGGGGCATGTATGGTGACTGCACCTGAAATGCTGTTTTAGCACTTGTAGTGTGCTAATTTACCAGCAAAAAAAAATGTGACCGTGGCGAGCCTCGAACCAGGTTCCGCTGATTGAGAGGCGCTGACGTTAAAGATAGACTAAGGAATGCTTCTTGCAATCCAGTTTAGTCATGGGAGTCAAGTAGATAACATGAACTATGTGGTGTAAATTCACTATGTAACATTAGTTATGTTCACACGTAGTACATAGCGTCGATGCTATGTTAGCATCGATGCAATGTAAGTTTCAAAAATATTTCCAGTACGTTCAGACAGGCCATGATCGACTTGCTTCTATCACCCACTCGTGACTATTCATTGCTCACTCGCTTCCAAAACAATAATTACTGCGCCACACAGAGTAACCCGAGTATAATTGGTATGCATGGTCAAACGCGCGGAAGTTTGTGCACAGGGGACATATCATGCGAAGCTTTGTTTTGAATAATATTTAATTTGTCTTCATAAATCAACATAATAACACAATAACAATTCATTTGTAATATCGATAATACAATCAACTAGCAAATACATGTGTTATAATACTTAATTTTAAAGGAGAATTAACCCCTGAGTACAAATTTACTTGTATTGAAAGGTGTAATATATTCCTACTTATTGGCCTAAATCATTTTCTAATAAGATATCAGAAAAGGGTATAAATAAAGATATTCCAACACCCGGTATCGTCTCCTACTCATTTACATGGGGCTGCCATTTTCTTGCTGATTTGGATTTGTACATGAACCATTGAGAAATGTTCCGGTCAGGAAGATATTTTGCATCCAAGACCTAAATTGATTTTCTTCATTACCTAAAATCCCATATGTGACGAAAAATATAAAGTGGGTGTTTACATGATTTATAAAAATTAAATCTTTATAATGATACTTTTAAATTGTCTGGTTTTGCTTAACAAAAATCTATTTTCTTGGGTTTGCCAAACAGAGCAGAACATAATATATGCAGCATGCATTCTGACTTTTCAAGTCCCATTATCCGAAAGCAGGTGAATGCATAGTTTGCCGCTATAGATGCTCAGGGAAGAAGCATCCATAAAATTTGAATTAATTTGCTCCGTCCATTGCGTCACAGTATCTAGAAAATAGATTTATATTAAGCGAATATCGATTTTCAACAGAAATATATAAGGAAATCTTCAGTTTAAAAATAAATTGACATATCTATTCTATATTTTTAATCTCAAATGGGTTTTTAATTTTGAAAAAGGCAATTGGGCATTTGGATTAAGAAAATCTTCTTGTACACATAAAAAAAATGGCAGCCCCCATGTATTGCTAGCAGACGATACATATTGCTAGCAGATGATAAATTTTGCTCAGAAAATCTTGATTCGTATCGATCTCGTATATTTTGACGCGAAGCCGTATAGTCTAACAAGTAGGAATAAATAACACCTTTTGAACACTATCGTCTTTATTGTTTGAGGTTAATTCTCCTTTAAATAAACCTTGTACATGTCAAAACTGACTGGACTCCAATCTTATGCCAAAATAAAACACATGCATGCACACTATATTCTCTGGTAAGCACATGTAAATCAATATCTAAAGACCACATCACATTTTAGTAAAGGTCTGATTTTGAAAGGGTAGATTCTCAGCTTTAAAATGATATATAACTCATTGGATGTTCATAACTCGATGTACAAAGTGAAGAATGCACAGTCCCTCATAACGTTACTTCTTAATAAGGGTTTAAAGTTTGCAGTCTATTGAAGCACTTGACTTGCAAAGTGTTGTGCTAAGGTGACAAAAGGAGGATTAGAACTCAATGAAAATTTCTATGAAGGGATTATCAGATTGTCCTAAAACTTGGCATACTACTTAGACATATCCTGTTTATCATAGTGCACAAGTATCAATGCAAGAACTTACTCCGGGAGATTTATGGGAGATTAAAATGAGACAAGTATTCAGGGTCGTGAAAAAGAAAAGTAATACAACAAAATCCAGAGATGACACACATAAGTGTGATAAAAAAAAAAACTGTCAAAAATACCACTTCTAGATTGTTTGGTGCCTCCACATTTTTAGATTACTTAGAAAAAAGTATACTCTTTCAGGAAATACCCAAAACTAAAATTTGACCATGCATGCCAACCAAAACACATTGATTGAGCTCTAACTGAAAATCACACAGTGCGACTTTTGGGTGGTTTTGTGGTGCCTGGTCACATATCTAAAACAGAAAAAGATAAAAAGAAGGACCCCCCCCCCCCCCAAAAAAAAAAACAACAACAACAACAACCCCCTTCCTTACCACGCAGTATACACATTAGCCTACTTACCCCTATATACATCACATGAATACATACATTGCATTACAGTACCAGATGAAACAGACAGAATAATAGAAAAAAAAAGTAGGGAAGAGGGTACATCACATGAATACATACATACATACATACATCTTTAATATAATACACTAATAGTCTATGGGCCAACGTAGACCCCCCTCCCCCCCCCCCCCCCCCCCCTTAGGCACAATTTTTTGTGATGTTTTCCTGGTAGCTAGGACCCTAGGCTATCAGAATCTGCCTGTTTGCCAAAGAGATAGTGGTGGGTGTGGCCACCAGGGCCGTTACCATGGCAACGCATCAAGGAAATATAGGAATTTACTAAAATACCTAATATTTCTAATTCAGAAATTTGAAAAATGACCGGTAACCATCTAAATATATGTATTTTGAGTTTCCTGATTGATTGAAACCAAAATCTAGGTCATTTAAAGTCACGGTCATGTCAAAAAATGGCCGTTACTATGGAAACGGTAACATAAAAAGTTTATATTTTGGAAAAATATCTAAACTTATCAGTATAAAATAGACAGAGAGGTGTCTACACAATCTTAGATTATATTTTTCTGTTAGCTAGGACCCTCAGCTCTCATAATCTGCCTGTTTTCCATAGAGTTCATGGTGGGCGTGGCCACTAGGGCCGTTACCATGGCAACACATAACGAAATACTGGAAATTAGAAAATACCATATATTTGTCATTTAACAGCATAAAATATATGGTAAAGCCTCTAATATATGTATTTCAACCTGCCCCACTGACTCCAACCACAATCTGAGCCATTTGAAGTCATGTGCGTGTAAAAAAGGGCCGTTGCTATGGAAACGGTCCCACAAAATGCTTATATTTGTGTAAATTATCTATGATTTATCAATACAAAATAGAAAAAAACTGTCTGCACAATCTTAAATCATGTTTTTCTGTGAGCTAGGACCCTCAGCTCTCATAATTTGCCTGTTTTCCAAAGATTTCATGATGGGCGTGGCCGCTAGGCCGTTACCATGGTAACATAACGAAATACTGGAATTTAGAAAATACCGTATATTTGTCATTTAGCAGCATGAAATATACATGGTAAGGACTCTAATATATGTATTTTAAGCTGCCCCACTGATTCCAACCACAATCTGAGTCATTTGAAGTCATGGGCGTGTCAAAAAAGGGCCGTTGCTATGGAAACGGTCCCACAAAATGCTGCTATTTGTGGAAAATATCTATGATTTATCAATACAAAAAAGAAAACAACTGTCTGCACAATCTTAAATCATGTTTTTCTGTTAGGTAGGACCCTCAGCTCTCATATTCTTCCTATTTTACATAAAGTTGGTAGTGGGCGTGACCACTAGGGTTGTTACCATGGTAACACACTAAGGAATTGAATTTTAGAAAATACTATATATCTATAATTCAACATCACAAAAACAAATCGTAACCATCTAACTATATTTTGGGGTGCCCGTTTGATTGCAAGTAGAATCAGAGACATTGGAAGGCACCGTCATGTCAAAACATGGCTGTTGCTATAGAAATAGTATGATAAAAATTGAATATTTTTGTAACTAATCAACACAAAACAAAGAACAGGTGTATGTACACCCTAAAATGGTGTTTATCTGTCAGCTAAATCTGAGTCATTGGAAGTCACCGTCATGTCAAAACATGGTTGTTGCTATAGAAATTTTATGGTGAATTAATAAATATTAGTAAAAAAATATGTAACTATCCAATGCACTTTATAAAGTAAGGGTCTCCACAACCTGAAATGATGTTTTTCCCCTGTACGTTAGCTAGGACCCTGGATATCATATCCTCCCTGACTGCCACAAAGGTGGATCCTGGGCGACCACTCGGGCTGTTACCATGGTAATAAGATAGGAAATAACATATATGTGTAATTCAACAACGTGAAAATATTTAGTAGGCATTACATCTATTACAAGCGGCACTTTTGAGTGCAATTTTGTTGTGTGCTTTCAAGGTCACAGTCAGGTACACGATTATAATTCATATTATCCGTTTGGTCTTAAACTGACAACGATGGTGGGTGTGAGCACCAGCCCCATTACTATGGCAACGCACCATCAAAATATTGGAAACTGTTTGAAAATTACATATACATGTATATATGTATTCTGTTTCAACAATAGAAAACACAAAATATTGGTCTGGATATACATATCATAAACTTCCAGAGTTACGACACTAAATTACAGTCATAATCCGAATCACTTAAGGCCATAGTAATGTCAAAACATGGTTGTTGCCATGGTAGTATTATTATGAAAACTGAGCAATTAAAAAAAAAAGGTGACAGATTTGTTATTACACAGTAGCAATTATGTTGCAAAGACATTTGGGGGACCGTTGCAGTAACAGCTGATCCTAACTGGTTAGCTGTACTTGAGTAGTTATGCTTTCACCTCTATGCTTTGGCGTTGGGAGGGAGGCAGTGGAGGCTTAATAAATGGATTCACCTCAGTCACAGAACCTAATGTATTCATAAGATGATAAACTTGTTGGTCTGTAGCTAAACCTGTCTACTTGAAATAAATTTGAGAAGATTGGAATAGAATTTAGCATACTTTCCCCTAATCCTACCCATAAAAAATCTGCATGTTCATTAAGGATTAACAGCATGGCCAAGGTGGTCTAGGATTTGGACTTCTTCAGAAACAGGGCCAAAGAATTGAATTTATGGGTGCCTCATCATAGATCAAGTCCAGGACTAAAGTTTTGATACCTGCCTGGAGATTTTTATACTTGCTAGGAGGTATTCAAAAAAGTCACTGAGAAGGCCTGTGGTGCAATTGCAGCTCAGCATTCTCATGACTTGCATGATTGGGGTACATGTATATTAGCCATGGACTTGATGTGTTGGGGACCATAAGACCTATAAGTTTACATATTGGTTGCCCTTACAGTTAAGCTGCAGTTCTTTTGGCTTTAGAGGAGATATGGCCTATAGTTTGTGAGATTGTTCCTCTAATACTATCTTGCCTTAAGCATGGTTGGATAAAGGATGGGGTATATTTTTGGCAGAGTTTAGTGTCTAAGTCCATAATATTTTGAAATTAGTGAACACCAGCGGGTTTGTCTATCTTTTACAGCTTTAAGGCGTTCTGCAGCCTTACTTGAACTGAGTATTCTGTTATTAAAACTTGGTTGACTTTCTTACAAGTCTGATATGGTGAGGCACTCTTATCTGGCTTGAATCAAAGGCTAAGAAGGTCATGGTGAGGAGATTATCCAACCCTCCTCCGGTTTGGTTTGGCAGAATAAAGTCAGAACTCAGGATGGAGATATAGGTGTCATCTATACCTCCACCACTATGTTAGAAGAGAATACATTTTTTGCAATACTTGAGTAATGTCTCTATGGTTAGGATGAAGATGATGAGTGAATCGTCACTTCACCCTAGAGGGAATTCAAATTTACTTAGTATAGTTTGGTATGTAATTCTGAAGTCTGTCAATGCCTTATTGTATCTGTTCTTCATGATAACTCTGATGGGTAATCCTCAACCTCATCCAAAGTAGCGGGTGTTGCTGCAAGAGGAATTCTGCTGAAAATGTTCCGTACCTCTATCCCAAGGATGCTCTCTAACTTCTGATTCCTAATGGCATCCATTTATAGAACTCCTTGAAGGGGCAAAGTGGAATACAAGTAGATCTCACTCATGTCAACTGGGTGTGGACACTTATGTACCTCAGTTATCATTTCACAGATGACTGTGAACTCAAAACCGACACATTAATTGCAGTTAGCAGTACAGTCAGAAATTAACTTTATAAAAATATATCATTACTAACATTATCTTTCGTGTTGTGAAATCACAGAAATATGCCACTATTTTCTAAATATAGATTTCTCGATCATAATCTGCCTTAGCAGCGACCATATTTGGATATGATCATTGGGAATAAATGATTAACATTTTCAATGCAATCATTCAGGCTGCTTGAAATGGAGATATCTAGCATGTCCATACTGTTATACTGTTATATTGTTTTAAAATAATGTTAAACTAAAACAATGCCACTTTCTGAAATGCCAGTATTTTAAAGATGCTTTTGGTGCCACAGTACAACACCTACCAAGTGGTCAAAGTTAATACTGTTAATACAGCACAGTAGATGAGAGTATCTGTAAGTACAGTGGTACCTTTTTAATATGAATTGGCTTATAAAATACAATGAATTTTCAGAAGCCTTGCATATCTATTTGAACATTTGCATCTTCGTTTGTCATAGCAAGTGTCCTACCAGGCATGAACTTGAGGCCTCCAACCTGGAAAATATTGTTGATCTGGATTTGAACCAATAGGACAGTTGCACTTGTTTATAATTCATTATTTAGATACATAAATATCCCTTTCTTAAAAATCAATATTCTTATCATTCTTTTCCTTTAGCAACGGCATATTTTTATATGACTGACCTAAACTAATCCGGCTTTTGATTGCAATTAAAGGCGCAGCTTCAATTGTGTATAATTAGATGCCTACATTGTACTTCGTTACATTACAAATACATGGTGGAAGCACTGTGGTATATTGGTGAAGGCATTTCACTCTCATACGAGAGCTCTTGGATTCGATCCTTGATCGGTGCTTACATCCCTGGGCAAGGTGTTTTGCCCACATTTGTTTTGCTTGACCCAGATGTATGAAATGTGTACAAGGCAACGATAGTTGCAGGGCAGTAATATTACTGATGTGGTTATCCTGGGTAAGTAAGATCAATTTTATATTATTATCTATTATTCTAAACTCTTGTTTTTTGGTGCCTTACCATGGTAGCTACCTTGACAGTCTCACCCACAACCAACTTTGTGGTAGCTGAGGGTCCTAGCTGACAGATAAACACCATTTTAAGCTGTATATACCACTTGTTCTTTGTTTTGTGTTGAAATATTCAATTTTTATCATATTGTTTCCATAGCAACAGCCATGTTTTGACATGACGGTGACTTCCAATGACTCTGATTCTACTTGCAATCAAACGGGCACCCCAAAATACATATAGTTATATGGGTACAATTTGTTTTTGTGATGTTGAATTACAGATATATAGTATTTTCTAAAATTCAATTCCTTGGTGTGTTACCATGGTAACAACCCTAGTGGTCACGCCCACTACCAACTTTATGTAAAATAGGAAGAATATGAGGGCTGAAGGTCCTAGCTAACAGAAAAACATGATTTAAGATTGTGCAGACAGTTGTTTTCTTTTTTGTATTGATAAATCATAGGTATTTTCCACAAATAGCAGCATTTTGTGGGACCGTTTCCATAGCAACGGCCCTTTTTGACACGCCCATGACTTCAAATGACTCAGATTGTGGTTGGAATCAGTGGGACAGCTTGAAATACATATATTAGAGGCCTTACCATATATTTTATGCTGCTAAATGACAAATATACGGTATTTTCTAAATTCCAGTATTTCGCTATGTGTTACCATGGTAACGGCCCTAGCGGCCACGCCCACCACCACTTTGATGTCAAAGAAGCAAATTATGATAGCTGAGGGTCATAACTAATATAAAAACATTATCAAAGACTGTGCAGACATTTTTTCTTTCTATTTTGTAATGGTTAGTTATAGATTTTTTCACAAATAACAGCTTTTTGTTGGACCGTTTCCATAGCAACGGCCTTTTTTGACACACCCATGACTTTAAATGGCTCAGATTGTGATTGCAATCTATCAGGCAGCTTGAAATACACATAATGGGATACTTACCATATATTTTATAGCTACTGAATTACAAAGATGCAGTATTTTCTAAGAATCCAGTATTTTTGGTGTGTTACCATAGTAACGGTCCTACAGGCCACACCCACCACCAACTGTACATGAAATAGGCAGATTATGATAGCTGAGGGTCCTAGCTAATAGAAAAACATACTTTAGGCTTGTGCATACACCTTTTTGGCTATTTCATATTTATAAGTTTAGAAAGTTGTCAAAAAACCCGCTTTTTATGGTACCGTTTCCATAGTAACGGCCATTTTTGGACACGCCCATGACTTTAAATGGCTCTGATTATGGTTGCAATCGATTGGGCACCTTAAAATACATATATTAGGATGCTTACCAAGTATTCTTAGATTCGTGAATTGGAATTATATGACTTTTCCTAAAATTCATATTTTTCTTGATCCGTTACCATGGTAACGGCCCTGGTGGCCACACCCACCACCAACTTTATGGCAAACAAGCAGATTCTGATAGCTGAGGGTCCTAGCTAACAGAAAAACATCATTTAAAATTGTGCCTAAGGGGGGGGGGGGGGGACCTTTTCGGTTTCTGGCCCATGGACTATAAGGATTTGGGGCTCTTTTTTTTGGTTCAAATAGGCTCCTCCCCTGGCCCTTTCGGTCCCCGCCTTCTGGTACCCACGGGTGGGGAATGGTTCTTAGAGTGGTGGGAGGCACTTCTTAAGGGCTGACGTCCCGTCCATATTTCATAAATTCATTTTTGAAACATTGAATTTCCGCAGGGAGTAGGCCTAATCATTCTGCCAACCCATGAAGCGGGTTATAGCTTCATGCCCAGCCAACCCATACCCTTTAACTGTGAAGGGGAGGTATGCCAAATTAGAACAGCGTGTATACTCCAAGCATAGACTCAAAGTCCATAGTCGCATGTATGGCTTCAATGTACACGGCGCTAATACACGTGCGTGTAATTCGTTCGCACAGCGCACTGTGTTCTGTAGCCTACTGCGTGTACTACGTTTCACGCATATAGAGGTACATCATTATTTTGTGGCTAGCTTCACATACACAGTTTTGTGTGTATATGACTCACTGTAGTAGCTGGGGCCGGGGGGGGGGGGGGCATGTCTCGCTGAAGCACATAACCCGGGTGACGCGTTTATGGTATCCAAAAAAGCAAAAATCAAGAAAAAGGATATCAAATTCAGAGATGATAAAGAGATCCGCGGAAGGGGTAGGCTTTGGAGTGTAGGGTTAGGGTTAGGGTTAGGGTTTTTGTTACGCCTACGGTAGGTAATGTAACGTTTTGCGCTCATTTGTATCCTAATTGGTGAGGAGTGTAACCGGATAGGTAAGTGTTGTAACGCAATAGGTCCTGCTGGTTGTACCTTGATCGGTAAGCGATGTAACGTAACCATCATTTGCACTTTGTGATACGTCCTTATAAAAAAAAAATATTAAGGCAGAGGTGTTCAGTATAAAAAAACAAAAAAACAACAAAAACAAGAACATAATTCATAAACATAAGGGGAGCAAGAGAATTCACAACCCGAGCCAAAACGATTTGGCCAGAGAATAATTGTTTTATTGTGCCCAAACTACATGTAGGCCTAGGCTACAATTAGCCTACCGGTAGGCTATATGTGTGACTCAGTCCACTTCCCTATGCACAGAGCAATGCAAAACATGTCACTGCGCGATCTCCGGTGCAATCCAACGTTCAAATCTCCCACCAGAACATTACGTCATCACGATCACGCAGATTTGCTTATTATTAGTCTCGCCAGATTAGCCTTGCATACCCTACTTACACAATAGTGTCTACAAGACTACACGTCGTTGACGGATGCATGCTTTGTTCGAGGATGACCGTAGCAATATATCACAATGTATCTCAGATGATACTATCAAAATATTGAATTACAAGAGATGGATGAAAAAGAGATGGGGAAAGAATCATTTACGAGTACCCAAAACTATAGTATTAGGTCCCTGTTAGTACTGCAAAATACCAATGCCAGAACAATTTTTGTCACATACGACACTGCGACAAATTAGGCCAACCAAATATTGAATTTTGCAGCAATTTTTTATTTTAAATAAATATTCCATTAGCGTGGATAACAATCATACGATCGATTAAGGGAAACAACTCGACATTCAAATGGTATACCTTACCTTAGTCTCCAAATATTATGCTTGCGGGCATCTGGTGGTCCGGGATAATCATTTTACTTAAAAGGAAATCTATCATCCATGTAGACGAGGGCGAAAAATAAAAAATAAACTGTATGTCTTCGTAACTATATGATTCGCATTGTAGGCAATAATTACGGGATTTGTTTAATATAATTTGGAAGAGATGATTGGAATTGGTGAGGAGTAGGCCAAAGACTTTGGGGGGTTTGTTTTTTAAGATCTTAATATGAGAAGGCGACGGTGGCACTCTGAATGTGTCGTTGTCCGCCATGTTGAAACTAACTAGCCTACATGTAGAAACTATACACTACGTCGGCCGCGCGCCATGCGCGCAGTACCGGTCTAGTCTAGGCCTATGGTCTAGGCCTAGGGCGCGCGACCGGCTATGCTGGGCTTAGCCTAGGAATATAGGGCGCGCGCGACACCCAAGGGGCGCTTACGTTTGTACACAACAAACCGTGTAGGCCTATACTACCTACGTGCACATATTGATGTCCAAGCTCTCTTTCATGTTTGAAGACACATGATCTGGCAGTCTGGCACAATGGCTGACGCTCACTCTTTCCCCCTTCAACCTGTTAATTTGTCTCCTCAAACAACAGCTGATGTTTCTGTGGTTTCCCGTGTAAATGTTTCATTTCTTCGTTTCATTTGCTTGTCTGTTGTTATTGCTTTAATTATTCTAGCCTTTGCTATTCTTGTGTATTTGTTTTGCTGTAAATTGTAATCAATCTGCTGGGGGTCTATGGAGATGATGACATGATTATGCAAGAAATGGTGAGTCATTTAAATACTACTGACATGCTGCATTTGTGTAAACTTGAATACAGAATCAACTTAAGTTTCCTTTTCAATTCAGCATCGTAATATGGCTTTCGCATTAAACCCCAAAATATAATCAGTTCATCTTCATATAGGGAAACATACTAGTACCAAGTTTGAAGTTCTTACCTCAAACAGTTCTTGAGATATCGTGGTAACGGTGCTAAAAACCAAGAATTTGTATGTAATTTCATGTAAATTGACCTCTGTGACCTCTGACCTTTGACCTCCTTACCCCAAAATCTAATCAGTTCATCTTCGTATAGGGATACATACTAGTACCAAGTTTGAAGTTCTTACCTCAAATAATTCTTTAGATATCGCGGTAACGAGAAGTGGGACGGACGGACGGACGGACAACCCGAAAACATAATGATGCCCCCCCCCCCCCCCAACCCCAAATAGCATTTTGGGGTGTCTTCCTCCAAAATTCTCTAACAAGCAAAAAGAAAAAGAAGAAGAAGAAGAAAAAAAATATTCATCAGTGTTTTGGGGTGTCTTTATTTTTTTTCCTAGAAAGGGGCCTGCCCCCCCCCCCCCCCGATCCGCCACTGGTTGCCTTCTCATCTGCAGTGTCGTTTTCGTTGATGGCTCGTCATTCCAGCATCGTTTCTCCCAGGCCGGGCTCCACATTACCTTCTGTGTCGGGCTTGATGACCTAGGTGCATGTGGACAACTCTTCGGATTCTGAATCCCATCTGCATTGATCTGGTCTTATTCATCAGCTCTGTGATCAAGTTCTGAAAAGCACGCCATATAAAGACACCCGAAACATGAGAATGACATCCTACTCCTATCGAATACTCACCTATTCATGTGTGGAAGGATCTCATCTGTTCATGTGTGGAAGGATCTCATCTGTTCATGTGTGGAAGGATCTCATCTGTTCGTGTGTGGAAGGATCTCATCTGTTCATGTGTGGAAGGATCTCATCTGTTCGTGTGTGGAAGGATCTCGCCTGATCTACATGAGTACCCGAGTCAGTATTTGAGCAAAATATGTTATTTTCCCAGATAACACATATGTATAAATTACATGATGCATTGTCTTCACTGAAGTGCTGCACAAGTGAAACTCATCTAAAGTCTGAGATGGGCGAAATTATCATTTCGGGACATCATTTTATAGCACGAAATTTATCGTTGAAAATATCAGTTAAAAAAAAAATCGACAAAATAATGACTGTAAAAGTGAAAATAAATGTCATGTTTTAAATGTAATGCACTACAATGCGTCCCCCCCCCCCCCCCAAAAAAAAGGTGAACAGTTGCAAAAAGGCTACCCCAATAAATGTTTCGAGATATTTTTAGAAAATGTTCATACATGTGCCAATATCCAAATATTCTGCTTACGGGTATCTGGTGGTCCGGGATAATCATTTTACTTAAAAGGAAATCTATCATCCATGTAGACGAGGGCGAAAAATAAAAAATAAAATTGTATTTTGACACTGCTACAAATTAGGCCAACCAAATATTGAATTTTGCAGCAATTTTTTATTTTAAATAAATATTCCATTAGCGTGTATAACAATCACACGATCGATTAAGGGTAACAACTCGACATTCAAATGGTATACCTTACCTTAGTCTCCAAATATTATGCTTGCGGGCATCTGGTGGTCCGGTATTATCATTTTACTCAAAAGGAAATCTATCATCCATGTAGATGAGGGCGAAAAAAATAAAAAATAAAATATATGTCTTCGTAACTATATGATTCGCATTGTAGGCAATAATTACGGGATTTGTTTAATATAATTTGGAAGGGATGATTGGAATTGGTGAGGAGTAGGCCAAAGACTTTGGGGGTTTGTTTTTTAAGATCTTAATATGAGAAGCGACGGTGGCACTCTGAATTTGTCGTTGTCCATGTTTGAAGACACATGATCTGGCAGCCTGGCACAATGGCTGACGCTCACTCTTTCCCCCTTCAACAATGCGTCCCCCCCCCCCCCAAAAAAAAAAAAAGTTAACAGTTGCAAAAAGGCTACCCCAATAAATGTTTCGAGATATTTTTAGAAAATGTTCATACATGTGGCAATATCCAAATATTCTGCTTACGGGTATCTGGTGGTCCGGGATAATCATTTTACTTAAAAGGAAATCTATATAATCCATGTAGACGAGGGCGAAAACTACAAAAATATTAGAATTTATGTCTTCATAACTATATAATTCACATTGTACATGTTGTAGGCAATGATGACGGGATTTGTTTAATATAATTTGGAAGAGACGATTGGAATTAGTGAGGAGTAGACGAAAGACTTTTGGGGGTTTGTTTTTTTTAATATCTGAATATGAGAAGACGGCGGTGGCTCTCTAAATTTGTTGTTGTCCTCCATGTTGAATATCAGTGTTAAAAAAAAAATCGACATTTAATGATTGTATGATGGGTGTCCAAACTTCGCGACATTTTCGCCTTTTGACGTTACAACACAATTTGATAGATATACATTAAAAATGTAATATCAAATGAAGCAGAATATACCGTAAAATAATGTCATACAAAAATGTTTGAAAATTTTATCTTATAAACTCTCATTTTAAGGCCAAATCCAATCGCTAACCATCAGCTTTCGCTCACCACAGACGAGTCCATACTTCGCGGATTATGTTTGGTGCCTCTTTTGCCCTATTTGTGCAGATTAAATACGATAAATAATAAATAAGACGTCAGAATACATTCGTCTACGGAACCCGACAGCGTAGAGCCGACGCTAATTTGGGTAGGCTAGCCTAAGAATTTGATAATTTAGGGAATTTTAAATACAAAATTATAATTTTAAGCTTGATTTTACTAAAATTGACAAGATTCTCATCAATATAACTACATTATACATTTACTTACATTTTTTTCGTCGCATTTTGCCTCTTGGTTCTTTCCGTATTGTACTTTGTAGAACGATTTTCCGCAGTCACATACAGTAGCGCGTATAATGTACTTTTTATCGCGTATTTATACTGATACGCGAAGTATGGACATCCGCGAAGTTTGGACACGCTGCATACAAGTGGAAATAAAATGGCATGTTTTAAACGTAATACACTACAATGCGTCCCCCCCCCCCCCCCCCCAAGTTAACAGTTGCAAAAAGTCTACCCCAATAAATGTTTCAAGATATTTTTAGAAAATGTTCATACCTGTGCCAATAACTGAATATCCAAGTATTATGCTTACGGGCATCTGGTGGTCCGGTATTATCATTTTACTTAAAAAGAAATCTATCATGCATGTAGACGAGGGCGAAAACTAGAAAAAGAAATAAAATGTATGTCTTCGTATTATATGATTCGCATTGTACTTTGTCGTAGGCAATGATGACGAGATTTGCTTAATATAATTTGGAAGAGACGATTGGAATTGGTGAGGAGCAGACCAAAAACCTTTAGGGGTTTGTTTTTTAATATCTGAATATGAGAAAGCGGCGGTGGTGGCTGAAATTCATCCTCATTCCTATCCTGAAAAGTTTGGTACTTTTGGAAAGCTTATGAAATTTAGAACATGTATTTGTCAACAAAAACAGAACAGCATTTCACTAACACACTTCATATTTTTGATAATTACCTTAATTAGCATGTTAACTAAAGGGACTGATTGACTACAGCCGTCGACATATTATGGTGTAACCCACGGATCTGCAGGTGGAAGCCGACGCTGCTTCGCGGTGAAGCTCCTGGGTGAGCTAACGTGTATACATAGTTTCTGACATGGAAAATTAAGCAAAGTAAAAAAAGTATTTCACAACTATAAATTTACATTAAACTTGAATACTGTTTTCAAATTGAAATCAATTAAATCACTTACCTTCATGAAAACTAATCATGATTATGATAACCCAAAATTATCAGAGTAGTTCAGGCCCATGTGAAACAACGTCCGGTAATCCTTTTGACAAATTTTTTTTCACACACTAGTTCGTGGTACTATGGTCTCAGCTCTTCGCCAATACGAGCAAAAGCGTCATGAAGCATCGCTTCGAATGGCGAAATCCATCTCCACTATGAAGATTAGAGACAAAAAGGGGACAAAATCCGTGAAGAGATAAACGAAGACTTTGTAAATTATATCAATGAAGACAGAAGGGTGTCATTTTAAGAAAAAATGAGAAGCGAAAAGACATGTCAATAATATGCGGAAACTCACATTGAAATATTACCATAGCATCGAAAGATATCGAATGCTATGGTGTCTTTCAATGAAAGAGACCATCTGCTGGTTCAGGTTTGGAAAACGACGTCAATGCAAATATTTATAAGTGTCATGATAAATTATGGTACTAAGATAATACGAGTAACAGGCAGTGAATAGAAGGGGACAAAATATCGTAAAAGAGACGATTTGGAGATATATAAAAGGCAAGATGAATTATTCTTTACAAAGAACCATTAAACAATACAAATGCATAATATTATATTAAACTACTTTAGCCGACCTTTCCGACTCTGCCAACAAGCTATCAAACCAAAACTTCCACAAGTCTGAGGTGTACAATGTACTGCTCAGCATTGGGTTAACCAGTATATTAACAATAGTATTTAGAGAAGTATCAATTCTTTGAGTACACTTAAACATCATATTCCTTACCACAGCTTGACATGCAGGTGTATTCACCTCAGCATACATTCTACTGGCACTGGAGTACCTAATTTAATAGAAGGTGGTACATATACAAATTGTAGAGAAAAGTACTGTAGAGATTATTGTATTTAGATTTACACACTGACTAATCAGTGGTCCCCTTGGCAACCCAAGGTGAGCAAGGTTGACCTCCAAGGTCACAGTAGGAATGTCTTACAATAACACATCTACAGCCAGGCTGCGTCTCATATTACAGTTGGGAAGTGATACACTCCCTGATATGTGTTCGCACTATTTCTCTCTCTCTCTCTCTCTCTCTCTCTTTCTTTTTTTTTCTTGTCTTTTCTTCATAATTGGTAACAATTGCGTTTACCGAGTCAATAAAATTATTTGAGTATTGTAGATATTCTAAATATTCTTAATCAAGTCGATAATAATTATGAAATCCCCAGGCTGTAGCATAAAATATCACATCCCGGTTGCCGTAAACCCAGCCCCCCCCCCCCCCCCCCCCCTCAGTATTATTTAGGGCTCAGGGCTCCCAAAATTTCTGAACCCCCTATCGTAAACAAGATGATTAAAATAGAAGTAGCAGTAGTCGCGTGGGAAGAAGAATATTGGGAAAGGGGGGATTCGATGTAACAGAGAGTAACAGAGTTTTAACTACAGATACAGAGAGAGAGAGAGGAGAGAGAGAGAGGAGGCAGCAGCAGACACAGACCCAATATTATATAAGTCTCTCCCCTTTTTTAAGAAGTGAAAGATCCCCTGGTAGTTGTTTTAAAAAAAAATAATGTATTGGTAGTTGGTCCTTAAAAACAGATACAGAGAGACGGGGGGGGGGGGGGAGTAGGGAGAGACAGACCCTTCTTTGTTAAGATACATTAACCAAACGAAATTTAATTTGAAAAATACCTTTAGCCGCGATTTACTGGAGATTATAAAGACGCCTCGGCCTCCCCCCCCCCCCCCCCCGTGTGTGTGTGTGTATCTCTCTCTCTCTCTCTCTTAATCCCTCTTATTCCCCCTTATTCCTCGTTCTCATTACCTCTTTGTTCTTCTCTCATGATGGACTCTTACTCTTATTCTGTTTTCTCTTCAATCACAGAATTCACATAAAGAGAAAAGAGATATTTATTATTTATTATTTAGTAGAAGAGAGATGTTTTTTTCATTTTTCTGCGACTTCATGCATGAGAAGAATACTGAAGTCAAGCAGTCAGTACATGGATGGGAGACCTTGTGTTGGCTGCTCCCTTCACTATATATGTTTAAGTCTGTACGTGTGGAAAGAAGACGAAGGGGGTGCAGCCTAGCCACTGAGCGCAGCAGATGGTCTCTTTCCTTGAAAGACACCATAACATTCGGTATCTTTCAATGCTATGGTATATTTCGATGTGAGTTTCCGCATATTATTGACATGTATTTTCGCTTCTCATTTTTTCTTAAAATTACACCCTTCTGTCTTCATTGATATAATTTACAAATGTCTTCGTTTATCTCTTCACGGATTTTTGTCCCCCTTTTGTCCCTGATCTTCATAGTGGAGATGGATTTCGTCATTCGAAGCGATGCTTCATGACGCTTTTGCTACCCATTGTACGCACGATCCGAGGTGAAGGTAATGTATACTGCGACTCCATGCATGAGAAGAATACTTAAAGTCAAGCAGTCACTACTGCAGTCAGTACTTGGATGGGAGACCTTGTGTTGGCTGCTCAGTGGCTAGGCTGCACCTCCCTCGTCTTCTTTCCACACGTAGCCTACAGACTTAAACGTATATAATTATAGTGAAGGGAGCGGTCTCCCATCCAAGTACTGACTGCGATAGTGACTGCTTGACTTCAGTATTCTTCTCATGCATGGAGTCGCAATATAAAATAATATGTATACCTTCACTTCGGATCGTGCGTACTGACTAATCCGAGTGGTCCCCTTGGCAACCCAAGGTGAGCAAGGTTGACCTCCAAGGTCACAGTAGGAATGTCTTACAATAACACATCTACAGCCAGGCTGCGTCTCATATTACAGTTGGGAAGTGATACACTCACTCCCTGATATGTGTTCGATGTAACAGAGTGTAACAGAGTTTTAACTACAGATACAGAGAGAGAGGAGAGAGAGAGAGAAGGGGGCAGCAGCAGACACAGACCCAATATTATATAAGCCTCTCCCCTTTTTTAAGAAGTGAAAGATCCTCTGGTAGTCGTTTAAAAAAAATATCGTTTAAAAAAAAATAATGTATTGGTACTTGGTCCTTAAAAACAGATACAGAGAGACGGGGGGAGTAGGGAGAGACAGACCCTTCTTTGTTAAGATACATTAACCAAACGAAATTTAATTTGAAAAATACCTTTAGCCGCGATTTAATGGAGATTATAAAAACGCCTCCCCCCTCCCCGTGTGTCTGTCTGTCTCTCTCTCTCTCTCATATTACTTCTCTCTCTCTCTCTTAATCCCTCTTATTCCCCCTCATTCCTCGTTCTCATTGCCTCTTTTTTCTTCTCTCATGATGGAGATTATAAAGACGCCTCCTCCCCCCCCCCCCCCCGTGTGTCTGTCTATCATCTCTCTCTCTCTCTAATACTCCTTTTCTCTCTCTCTCTCTCTCTCTCTCTCTGTCAATCCCTCTTATTCCCCCTCATTCCTCGTTCTCATTGCCTCTTTTTTCTTCTCTCATGATGGAGATTATAAAGACGCCTCCTCCCCCCCCCCCCCGTGTGTCTGTCTATCATCTCTCTCTCTCTCTAATACTCCTTTTTTTTTCTCTCTCTCTCTCTCTCTCAATCCCTCTTATTCCCCCTCATTCCTCGTTCTCGTTGCCTCTTTTTTCTTCTCTCATGATGGACTCTTACTCGTATTCTGTTTTCTCTTCAATCGCAGAATTCACATAAAGAGAAAAGAGATATTTATTATTTATTATTTATTTCCACACGTACAGACTTAAACGTATATGCATGAGAAGAATACTGAAGTCAAGCAGTCACTTGCGCAGTCAGTACTTGGATGGGAGACCTTGTGTTGGCTGCTTAGTGGCTAGGCTGCACCACCTCCTTCGTCATCTTTCCACACGTACAGACTTAAACGTATATATATATTGAAGGGAGCGGTCTCCCATCCAAGTACTGACTGCGATAGTGACTGCTTGACTTCAGTATTCTTCTCATGCATGAAGTCGCAGTATATACATACTCTCACCTTGGATCGTACGTACTGGCAAATCAGTGGTCCCCTTGGCAACCCAAGGTGAGCAAGGTTGACCTCCAAGTCACAGTAGGAATGTCTTACAATAACACATCTACAGCCAGGCTGCGTCTCATATTACAGTTGGGAAGTGATACACTCCCTGATATGTGTTCGATGTAACAGAGTCTTAACAGAGTTTTTAACTACAGATACAATTTAATGGAGATTATAAAAACGCCTCCCCCCTCCCCGTGTGTCTGTCTGTCTCTCTCTCTCTCTCTAATATTACTTCTCTCTCTCTCTCTCTTAATCCCTCTTATTCCCCTCATTCCTCGTTCTCATTGCCTTCTTCTATCATGATGGAGATTATAAAGACGCCTCCCCCCCCCCCCCGTGTGTCTGTCTCTCTCTCTCTCTCTCTCTAATACTCCTTTTCTCTCTCTCTCTCTCTCTCTCTCTTAATCCCTCTTATTCCCCCTCATTCCTCGTTCTCGTTGCCTCTTTTTTCTTCTCTCATGATGGACTCTTACTCGTATTCTGTTTTCTCTTCAATCGCAGAATTCACATAAAGAGAAAAGAGATATTTATTATTTATTATTTAGTAGAAGAGAGCTGTTTTTTACATTTTTCTGCGACTTCATGCATGAGAAGAATACTGAAGTCAAGCAGTCACTACCGCAGTCAGCATTTGGATGGGAGACCTTGTGTTGGCTGCTCAGTGGCTAGGCTGCACCTTCTTTCCACACGTACAGACTTAAAACGTATTATATGCATGAGAAGAATACTGAAGTCAAGCAGTCACTCTAGCGCAGTCAGTATTTGGATGGGAGACCTTGTGTTGGCTGCTCAGTGGCTAGGCTGCAACCACCTCCTTCGTCTTCTTTCCACACATACAGACTTAAACGTGTATATATAGTGAAGGGAGCGGTCTCCCATCCAAGTACTGACTGCGATAGTGACTGCTTGACTTCAGTATTCTTCTCATGCATGAAGTCGCAGTATAAAATTGTGTACCTTCACCTCGGATCGTGCGTACAATGGGTAGCAAAAGCGTCATGAAACATCGCTTCGAGTGACGAAATCCATCTCCACTATGAAGATCAGAGACAAAAGGGGGACAAAAATCCGTGAAGAGATAAACGAAGACTTTGTAAATTATATCAATGAAGACAGAAGGGTGTAATTTTAAGAAAAAATGAGAAGCGAAAATACATGTCAATAATATGCGGAAACTCACAGTGAAATATACCATAGCATCGAAAGATACCGAATGTTATGGTGTCTTTCAAGGAAAGAGACCATCTGCTGCGCTCAGTGGCTAGGCTGCACCTCCTTCGTCTTCTTTCCACACGTACAGACTTAAACGTCTATAGTGAATTCTTGAAATTCAGCAGGTACATGCTTCGAGGCAAAATGAAGAGACTCTCGAAGCCAGATTTTTAAAATCTATCAAGGTCTTCGTTTTAAACGCAATTTTATATCCTGCATAGATGCCACTACGGATAGAACTATGGCACGGAAACGAGCCAAATTTCCATCATGGCCCATTTTTTTTTGCATGCAGGGCTTGTGATCACTGTCTAGGTCCGTCCCCCTCTGTCCATTTCGTGTCAAATTTCGTACGCCATTCCTTGGCATGCCATGTAATGCACTGAACTCTTCATTTTCCGAAATCACTCATGCATGACCGTCCAGGCGCCATTTTGTCCGTTTTTCGTACCTTTTGTTCGATTTTGCCTATCTCCACTAGATGCTACAGACTTCAAACAAATTGCTATAGGTAGTTTAGGAGATGCTCTTTATTTTACTGTTTAAGGAAATATAAAAATACAGACGTCAGTGCATGCACATCTTTCTGATACGATTGCAGTTCTAGTTTCATATTATGTCTGTTTCTTGGGTCTATATTTCTCTTTATCTTTCTTAATTATTTATTGTGCCTCCTCCAATACTTCTTTCTCTCTTTAGTATTCTTTGTCCATTCTTGTTGATCGTATGCACTTCATGTTATATCATCGCAGGTTTTATATTTTGTATTCTTCGTCCATTGCTTAGTTCTAGCTAGTAGTATACTAGTTTTGTAGTTTCTCTTATACGCTTATCCTTATATTCTTTGTTCCTTGATTCTTTATGTTTGCTCTTCTCATGTAAATGTGTTATACGGTATAGACCTCTGCTTTTGCAGCTGAGTCTGGAATAAAGTCTTGAATTGAAACTCGCAAAATAAATCTAAACTAATCATAAATCGACAAGAATATGTTTAATGGTTTAGTGTATTAAAATTTAGGCAGGGGGGCCTAGTCAGAACTTATTCCCGTGTGAATAAGACAATAGAAGTTTAAACCCAAATAGTGCACCTATGCTCTCATCACCCAGTTGGACTTCCCTATTTTCCCTCACCCAGTTGGACTTCCCTATAGTTGGACTTCCCTATTCTACCCAGGCTGGTAATATTCTAGTGATGATGATAATGATAATAATACTACTAATAATATTAATGATAATGATAATGATGATGCTTATACTTCTTATTATTATTATCATTAACATTTAAATAGCGCTTAATATACGTATTGTTTCTAAGCGCTTCTAAAAATGAATTAAAGAGTAAACTCATATTTCTGAGCAGAGCTTCACATACACATTTCACTTTGTTCATTACCTTGAGGAAGACACATGAGGATCGAAAATTTGGTTAAAATAAAAAAAAGTTGGAATTCAATGCATTACCAATGTCTTCTCTGGAATTCATTCATTGTATCTCTCTCTCTCTCTCTCTCTCTCTCTTTATCTATAAGGAAACTTATGAAATACAACCTTATAGGCAATAAACGAACAAGAACATGAACACATACATAGAAATACAGTGCATAATAAAAGTTATAAGATAAGATAAGATTAATTAAACATAAAGATAACTACAGAACGGGTGGGCGCGGGGGTTGGGGTATATACACATAACTAATACAGACATTCTCGTGTTTTTCTCTTCCCCTTCTTTCTCCACCCCTCCATTCATCTTCAGATTCCCCTTCAAGTCTTGTCAAGTGAAGCCACTCTACCCAATGATAAAGCAGATCGATGTCCTGGAGAAATATCGAAAAGAGGTTCTTCAAGATATGCACTATGACGAGACAAAACCCGCTGGCACTACTCAGACCTTAAAAGATCTTTTCGGTACACTGTCCCGCAAAAGGTCTATCATTAGTGGAGATGAAAAGCGCCTACAACGCGTCCTCAAAGGTTTTGCTTTTTCCAAGTTCTTCACTGGGCAAAGGAACAATATGTTGAGCATCGCAAAGGATCTCGCGTCGGATCTCGCAGAGATGGACCCCACTACCACCATCCCCGACTCTGATCCGTATGAAAAAGCATTAAAAGAAATGAACGAATTGTCTTCAGAGATTGGCAGCACGGTGGACGCTTTCAATAACCTAAGTGGCGATCCAGATGTAGTTGAAAATATAATATCGGCGGTGAGATTGCCCAATTTTTTGCATGGAGACATTCTCAAACGGTGTCGGTCCCTCTGGCCGGAGATTAAGGGTCAAGGAGATGAACTTCCTCGTGTGTCCGTTGACGGCAATTTAGAGGATGCATCTACGGTGATCCAACGCCTGTCCACCAGGGTAAACATGCTAAAAGATGGTAAACATGGTAAACATGCTGCGGCAGATCTCCGACGTCGCCGATTCAGGCGACGGTACTTCTATCAAGGAATTCAGGGACATGCTTATCAAGTTTAAAGACAATCATCAAGAGCCGCAAAGAAAACGACAAAGGACAGAATCGGGCGCTGAAGTAGTTGATGGTTATCTATTATGTACACCCAGTACCAGTGACGCGTAAAAAAAATAAAAAAGGTATCATCGACCAATCCACACTAAGATTAACATATTTTCCATATACGTAAAAACGTTTCCACAGAAGCCATGTTACTTTGGTGTTAAAGGGACGATTTGGAGACAAAAGTCTCCTTATGTAAAAACAGTTGTTCTTTGGTCGAAAAAATCAAGTTGGAATACCAGTTGACACCAGTTAACTGGTCCCAGTTGACTCCAATAAGCCAACTGGTTTCAGTATGAAAATTAGTATACTGGAATTGCCAGTTGAATTACCAGTTGGAATTACCAGTTCAAATTTCCAGTAGTAACCAGTTCAAATTACCATTTAAAACCAATAGGCAAAGAGCTAAAGTTCCAATTGGCAGTACCAGTTGATACCAGTTGAAACCAGGTGAAACTTCCAATTTATGCCTCCGCCACTGCCAGATCAGAAATATATCGTCGCTCATTTCACGAAGTGGCACAAAGGCCCAAAATCGCGTACATAGTCAATTTTGAGTTTTCTTCATTTTTACCTTTTCACTAAATTTCGAGTAATAATTATGTTTATTTATGCAAAAACACGTCGTGCTAAAAGTGACACGAGCCATGAAAATGCAGATTCATAATTTCACGAACCGGCACAAGACGGCGCGCGCACTGCGGACCGTGTGTTTTCGTGCGCGCGCCTCGTTCTTTGTATGTATTATGAAGACGTGCGTGCTTCCTCGAGCTAATCTTATACTTTCATTTTCGGCTTGTTCATAAAAAAAATCCCAATGACCCAGAACCACAGTGTTTGTATCAGGCTGGCCCTCCAAAAATCTCTCAAAGCAAATATGAAGATTTGCTAACTCTCTGTTCTGGACGCATCCCCGTCATCAATCATCCAGATAACCAAGCATTTTACCACCAGCTTCCGCACTAAACAGGTGGTATTGTAGCAACTTCACTCATTTGTTTACATTAGACAGACAGGACTGATCAAAGCTTGATCATAGTTTGTTTATGTGGATCAGCTGGTTAAAGTTCATTCAACTGCTCACTTCCTCACTGGACAATACCAAAGACCTTCTCCTTATTCAACTCCTGCACTCAGCATTCATCTTTTGTTCTCCACTACACCAGGCAAGGCACTCTACACATGTTCTACATTCTTCATTGCTTCACTCCCTTATAATAGAACTTGTTTTTGTTGCCTGGATACAAACCTTCCAATGACATGAGTTTACTGAGCACATGGACTTTCAGATTTTCACTTAGTAGGAAGTTTTCATCTAGAGAACACGTTCTTTTTCTACTGAGTCACACATTCACAACCTAGGACTACCAACATTTGGACATCGCATCTTCATTTACTCATCCATTTTCTTTATCTGGCAAACAGCAGATTTGACTCTTATTTTATCAACATTAGACAACAGTGATCTACTTTCTTTTCGCTTGTGCTGGCCGCGGGGCCAGTGCAGTATTTGTAAATAGAGCTCTTTCGCGATCGCGAATATTCAGGATTATTATGAAAGATAGAACATTTTGGGGGAGATTAAGAATTATAATTTGTTTGCTCGGAAGCATTTAGAGATATATTGTAACTTTTAGAGATATATAGTATGTTGAGAGGTATGTTGTATGTTGTATATGTTGTATTATATATTGTATGTTGAGAGATATCTTGTATGTTGTATATGCTGTATATGTTGTATTACCTTATAATTAACTTGCGTAAGAAATTGTATTTGTGATGTAGATATTTCCAACTAGAGCGTTGAGGTGATGATGATTTTCAGATCTTTTGTGGTAATATAAGTCACAAAGATATTTGTATAATAGTAATTCTGATTTGTTGATTACAAGAAAGATTGACTAAAATCAACTCACATCTCTGAGAACTTGTGCCAACATTGAAAGGGGTGGGGTGACTAATGTATGTATTCACAGACAGTTACTAAGATGCTGGCGTATTTGTCCGCACTAACACTTCCATCTTTTCTTTAAGTTGAAGCTTAGCTTATAGTAGAGATATGATAGATGTAAGTATTAACGACGAACTCATAATTCTATTTTGTTAAGCAAATCTTCACGATGACTGCATTATTTTTAATTTATGAAGGAAGCCTGTTTTAGGTATATAGATTTTTTTCAATTAACAATTAACATGATTTTGTATTTTTTTTCTGATTTTAAAATGGTTGATAACCTTGAGTACAGAATAATTGTGTAACATTTTTTTTTTACATTATCTTTATAAATTGATATAGAAAACTCTCACAAATTATCTCTTATCTGTTTTCATACAGTTGCTGTGGTCAATCATTTTCCAATGTCATAATGTATAATATTCACCATTACCAGTTTATAGTAGTGGTATATAGTGAATAGTAATGCAAGTCTGAGAGTAAATTTTCCTCCTATTTTGTCCTTGCAGAGGTATATGAGGTAATTGCTAATTGTAATTTGTTCGCTAGTAGCATTCTATTGCTGACCTACAATGTGTCATTCAGAAATGTTATAAGTACGTTTGACAATGATGAAAACAAGTTGGATCTTCCAAAAAGTATATAACGGCTTTAAATATTTTATTCACTGACATAATTCGTATGAAGTTTAATGAAATCAAATAGAAAGCAAGTGTTTCAGTAAAAAACTTCATGATAGTAGTTCAAAACATATTCACAAATGTCTACTAAAAAGAACGGCACATGCAGTGCAAATCTTATGTGTTTAAACTGTAAGCACATTTGTAAGACAATGCTTAATTTGTTAAAATACTGTGGTAAATTATTGATTTTTTTGGCGTTGTGCTTTAAAAATTAACTTTCCAAGTTAAAACTATTCAGTAAAAACCGTGAATCAACTTTAAATTCATAATATCAATATAATATTAGTAAACATCTGTAATTAATTTGAAACTCATAATGTATTACAAATGAGTGCAGATGCAGAATAGTGGTAACTGCCATTCTGTGTACGAAATATTAGCATGTGTAAAAATAATGATAATGTGTTGAATTATTTAATTACCCTTTTCAATTATTAATCTTCACTGACTTTTGTACTTTCAAAATGAATTTTTTTGTCGAATTTTAAATTATTCAATAAAACCTAGAATAATAGTTGAAGTCAAAATATTTATGTATTTAGAAATGCATGCACTTGTGTTCGAAATGTAAGCACACGAGATGAGGCTCGATGAAAAATTAAAAGAGAGAGGGAGAGAGAGAGAGAGAGTAATACTGGGATTGAAAATTAATAATGATGAAGCATGATAAAATGAGAAGTTAGAGAAAGGATAAATGCAGTGTGCTTCATTGTGCAAAGCAATACTAATACCAAAAGGTGGGGAGTGATTTGATCAAATTGGAGAAAGGAAATTCTCTTCTTTCGTTTTTTGTACAATTTGTTATATATTATTCAAAAGCACCAACCAAACAAGTATTTCTAAACCTCCCATCTTATAATTGCTGTTTTTACTCGCGAATAAACAGCGCACACCATGCGCGCGTCCAATTGTGCCATTTCGTGAACTAAATCGCGCAGCGGATTACGCGTATGATTTCGTTCACGAAATGACACGAACGTTTGAATCCTTCCAGTATTCATGTTTTGTCTTCTTTTTTAAAAAATTGTATGTGAACAGTTAGTTGAAATTCCCCTCCTTCGTTCCATGTACAATTTATTATATCTAATTCCAAAAACCACATCAAATTAATGGTTTCCCAAATAATATCTCATCAATTGCCTTTTAACTCGCGAATAAACAGCGCACACCATGCGCGCGTCCAATAATATTGTGCCATTTCGTGAACTAAATCACGCAGCGGATTACGCGTATGATTTCGTTCACGAAATGACACGAATGTTTGAGTCCTTCCAGTATTCATGTTTTGTCTTCTTTTTAAAAAAATTGTATGTGAACAGTTAGTTGAAATTCCCCTCCTTAGTTCCATGTACAATTTATTATATCTAATTCCGAAAACCACATCAAATTAATGGTTTCCCAAATAATATCTCATCAATTGCGAGTCAAATGAATATGCAATAGACGGGTTAAGCTTCATCAAATTTAGGGACGTTTCTTTCCTGGGGACCTTGTGACAAATTACCCTTCGACATCTAATCCAATCTTTGTAGATTACTCGTTGCTTTGTCAATAACACCGTGATATTGCTTCAGAAAGTGTTGTGTTTCAGACATGGTAGAAATCAAACGTGGCCTTGATATTCACCTCGTATGATTAATTACCGTCACCGCAGTATGTATTTTTCCTCGTAGGTAGAGGTTTAGGAATCAAGGCTCTGCAAATCTGGAGTGATAAATTTGGGTTCGATGAGTGCTGGTAAATACCTTCGCAAGACATTTTGCAGCTAGACTGATGCGTGCCATGAATCTTATCCTGTCTCGGTCTTTCACCGTCGGTATATTGAAATTTTCTACCTCAACAATGTACGATGAGGCAGGGCAAAAGCGGACCTTTTTTGTAGTGGTTGTGGTGGTTGTAGTAGCTGTAGTAGGAGGAGCAAGTTGTTGTACTCGCTTTGCTATAGTATTTTCCACTTCTTTCTTATCCGTGTTTATTGAAAAGAAATTTCTGACATCGAATGGTTGGGCATCGGTAGACTGAGAGTCCGAAAAACAATTTGGGTTCGTTGCCGGGCCTTTCCATGCATCCAAGGGACCGAAACGGTCGTTGGATATGTCAAACATATCGCAAAGAGTATCCCAATCTTCCAACCGCTCCTTCTCCATGTCCTCCTTATCGAATGCTACCACTCTCCACGTATCTCGTTTTCTTTTATAACCACCTTTGTCCAATATTGATATCGTCACCACACACAACGATGGAATGCTTATGATCACTACATGAAAAAGAAAGAAAGAAAGAAAGAATAACGCTCATGTATTTTAGGTCCCGATTTGTTTAATAACTTTTGGGGACTAGCACGGGAAGGCTCTGTTGAAGTTGGCAAATCGATATTTCAAAGCATGTTTAAATTTTACAAAGTTTTTCCAAATATATTTCAGGATTTCGTGATTGTATAATGATAAAGTAATGCAAGTGACCCCTTCCAAAAATCGATATAACCTGACTTATATTCAATCTGCGAGGGAACCTCTTGACAATCACGCAAATATTTTTCTGAAAACCGACCCAATCTAGTGGGCTCTATAGAAAATGCACGCAGCAAAGTCATACATCAAACGAAAGAAAATTTAATGTATTTTAATCTCAAGTAAACCATATTATCCGGACATAACCGAAAATATGACTAATATGACATCAAAGTATGACGGTTCGAGGTGTTTTTGGTGTCAAATCGAAGAGTAACTCATTGCTATCGAGTGCGAATGAACATTATTGGAGTTTTACACGTGAGTATGTAATGCCGCCTGAAGTTGTAGATATCGCTATGCCTTCGTCATCGACCGTGCATAGAGGTATGATAGATCACGACGGTGCCTGGATCAGTCTTCAAAGAGCTTCGGCCCAGCTCACTTTGTTTCTTCAATCGGCGTTTTGTTTCATATGGATTAGGGAGCTTATATCGTCATTTGCCCACTGGGGAAATTTTTATTGAGCTGTATCTCCTTTGGATTTTAATAATGGAGCAATGGGAGGCTTTGAGTTCATAATGTAAACAAAGAAATAGATGGAGGTTTTGTGATATTTTAGGCTATATTGGAAAATGGTGTTTACAAGGGAATACTTAATAGTAATAGAAAACAGAAGGGTCTAGCTCATTCTCACATAATCATTGTCACAATCACACCAAAACACTTGCAAATTTTACTTTTGAAGAAAAAAAAAGAAAAAAAAAACCCTCCCATTTTTACATACATCATCAACAGCCCGACCTTCGCGTTGAGATCTCCCATGATGATAATCTGATCATGTCTTGGGGTTGTCTCCATTTCCTTTTGCAGCTGGTTCTCACATTCCAATGTCCTAGTCTGATCTTGGTTTTTGGTGGTGGTCAGGTCCTCCCTCATCCTGCTTGTAGCGTCCTCACGGCTTTGGCCACCAGCATTCATACGAGTCTCACTAGACTCGGAAGGCCCCTCACACGCAGAAGTAGAAATATTTCTTGGTGCTGTTTCCGTGACGAATTTCTTTTTAAGGGACAGGGTTGTTCTGTGCCCAACCCCCAACCTGGAGGACCAGGGTGCACCGCTTTGTCTGGTCCCTCCCCCGCGGACCTGTCCGGCTTGGTTGAACCGCCGGCATAGCTCCTGAGATCGTAATAAGGACACACAAGCTATCTCACCACAAGACGGTGGGTGCTCCACGAGATAGACCATACATGCACAAAGACGTTAAAAAGTAAACAAAACAATAGAATTTCTTGTCCCAATATATACAGATATGTTTAATCACAATTCAAATTCACAATGTTTAAATTATGCAATAAAAAAAAAAATAAATTAAATAAATGAAAACTAATTAGGGAAGGAAGCCCAGCTACCAGCGTCTATATCTGTTTATGCAGCTGGGCTTCCTTTGAATATAATGACCGAGGTGCAAGATTGGGGATGTGTCAGTGATGAACTGACACATCTTAAACTTAAAAACTACAGCAATATTATAATAAAATTGAATAGAGGGTATTTACATCAGACAATTATATGTACACAATGAAAAATGGATAAAAGCTATAATGAGTATATACACCAGGAAAGTTATTGAAATTCAAATTAAAACTTTGATAAAACTATTAATGTATATATTCAACAGGAAAATTCCATACATTTGACTTAAAAATTATAATAAATATATTGTAGCTACAATGAAACGGATATTGTCTCCATCACATTAGCACCCGTCGTTTCCGCGCTTCATGAATGGTATGAGTTAGACAGCATATGAGCTTTAGTGATTAATCGCCCATAATATAAACATTAACATTTTCCCTATGCATTTATTCAAGGCAATCATTGAAAGGGTCGTTAAACTGATTAATGTTCAGTTTGGGATCCCTATATATTATACCAACAATTATATTTTTCTTGAGGGGGAAACATATTTCAATAAAAAGAGATTCACATATTTCGGTTGGTAAATTAAGGTCAGGTCGTACAATTATGTTAAGAGATTCCTGAACAAGAAAACCTACGCCACCACCTCTACTTTTACGCCTGTCATTGTGTACAAAAGAATAACCATCTAAGTTAAAAATCAGAGGTGTGTAATCGTGAATCCAAGTTTCACTAAAACCATATATTGAGAAATTTAAGTTAAGTTGTGATATAAACTGTGTTATGGCATCAAAGATTTTAGAAGACTTCTTGCATTAAAATGCAAAAAAACTAAACACTTGAAAGCTATTTATTTCAAGTGTTTTGTTAAATTCCTCAGGAAGAAAATATTTACAAGTAAAATAATTACTATTATTATACTGAAAGAAATTAACATCAGGGTCAATATCATCTTGGTTATTACAATTATGGTGATCATCATCAGGTACAGGTTCAATAGAATTTAAAGAGTGAATATCAAAGTCAATTACATTTACATTTGAGTTATCAGCAAGTATATTCATTATCACACACGATCATACATACACATACACACACAAGAAAATAATATGATAGAATTAAGCGGGTAAAAAGAGAAGAAAAATTCCCCCAAAACCCTAAAACAATTTCAAAAGAACAATGCAATTAAAATTAAAACATAAAAAACAGGTTCTAGTGGAAAATCTATAATGCTCGGAATCCAATTATGAGCTTTTAATTATATTTTGGGACATAAAAAAAAAAATGTGGTGTGTCCTAGGCAGTTTCTAATTGAAAAAGACTGTTAGTGTTACAATTTGAGTGCTTCAATTTGTTCCGACGTTGATATCAATCTTTTCTGAGTTTTCCCTTCCTTTGTGGTTTTAACGGCAGCGAAGATTCTCCCATCCGATGACCAAGCTGCTTCCACTTAAGGGCTCTTCGATGCCCTATCAGTAGATTGTGGTTATGGCGCGTCAGGTCTTCATTGACCGATATGCCGCTATCCTTCAACTTTCGTTTCAACTTCATTATTTCCGCCTTTTTTCTGTATGAGCACAACTTTATCAATATCGGCCTTGTTTCGGTGGGTTCAAGCTTAGATTCACGAGGCTTACCAGTGCGATGGGATCTGTCATCTTTAGTGAGTGGGCATTTCAGATGAGTGGTGATGGCTTCCATGACAAGATCATCGGTGTTCTCATTGCCAGTTTAGTAACGCCATGGAGTCGTATGGAGTTTCTCTCTTATTATATCGCTGCAGGTCATCGATGTTTCTTTGAAGTGTTGATAATCTGACATCCATGTTTATGATCTTTTCATTCAATTCTCTAACTTCTGACTCTCTGGTGTCTAGATTTCTTTGAAGATCGAAGATTACACTTTCTTGTTTATCAATCCTACATTCGGCTTCCTGTATTTGTTTAGCGAGCTGGTCTTTTATTTCAATGATGGAACTGGATACAATGTCGCTGACATATTTCTGTAAGACCTTTTTAAATTCATCAGCCTGAAGGAGTTGCTTTAGTAAGCATGATGCATCTGTAGATGTAGATTGGAGCTTTAATCCTTTTCCTGTGTGGATTTAGATCTAGATCCAGCAGAAGAGTTCATTGACTTTGATTTGCTGTTGTTACTGTTAGTGTAATTGTTAGTAGACAATTCAACTTGCTTTTTTATCTGAGAAAATGATGATCTGAGTTGGATCCTTGGCAAGTCAAGTCTCCTCCGATTCAGACTTATCAGAGTCACCAGATGAGATATCGGTGGCAGATATGCATTCAGAATATAAATCAGCCATGTCGAATATTGTTCTAAAACTCACCTGGTCTATCACTGTAATCTGTATCTCTATCAGTAACTAAGTGAAGGCACGAAGATCAGTATATGGGACTACGATGTAAAAAGCAAGATCAGTACGAGAATTCTCGCCAATTGAAGTTGTCGAAATCCAAATCCAAATTGATTCATGAGGGATTCCCAGCAATGTATGGTTACAAAAATAATATTAATCCATTAGGTATACGAAGAAAAAAGCACGATAGTCCATAAAAGTACAGTTTTAGTAGTCAAAAGTCTCTAGACCAAAAAAAAAATCGTATCAACTATCCTGAAGGGCGCCATCTCTCGGTTTTTGTTGACAGAAAATCTTTCCTATTCCTCCATGGTATCCCAATCTTCCAAACGCTCCTTCTCCATGTCATTATAAGTAGGTTCATGTATACAAATTGGGGAACCAGCTTCAGTCATGAGATATTTTTATTTCCATGATTTTTTAATATCCAAAATAATTTCTGATGAAACTTTATTTCCACACCTGATCTGAATCCTTTGCCACACGTTTCAAGTGGCCCTGATAGCTCGCAGTTCGGTGGAGGCGCTCTTCTTCGCCTTACCGGGAGGGCATATCGAGCTCTTGGGTTCAGGATCAGAGGGTCGAAATCAAGCCGGTACTGGTGGAGTTGCCAGTTTGGTTGAGTGATCAACTTGAAGCTGTTTGTGGATAGCACGCTTTCCTCATAG